>JAEUWJ010000039.1:0-123332 GCA_018524395.1 Podaxis carcinomalis
TCGACCAACATCGGAATACCACCCGCCCCCCCCCCCCCCCGATAATTCACAGAACTCGCGGTTAGTCTGAACAGCAACGACGTCCAACTATATGCTAGGAATGGTCAAGAATGGACTCCCACGGAAATCCTATCTGAAGTGCGTACGCATCGTATCATGTGTAATTGTAGAAGAATTCACATTTTACCCCAGCACGACAAACTGATCACCTCGATTGATTGGGCTCCCAGATCCAACCGCATCGTCACTGCTTCTCAGGACCGGAATGCATATGTTTGGACAGAAACCCCAGACGCAGAGACAGGAAAGCTAGTTTGGAAACCGACTCTTGTGATGTTGCGAATCAATCGCGCTGCCACTTACGTCCGTTGGAGTCCATTGGAGAACAAGTTCGCGGTGGCTAGTGGTGCAAGGTTCCATCTTCTTGATCAGTGAAGTGTGGTACATTAGCTCACACCGAATCTAGAACTATCGCAGTCTGTTCTTTCGACGAAGAGAGTAATTGGTGGGTCGCAAAACACCTCAAGAAACCCATCAGGTCCACTGTTTTGTCTCTCGATTGGCACCCCAACAATGTTCTGCTTGCTGCCGGCAGTGCTGACATGAAAGCACGCGTGTTCTCTGGTTATATCAAGGAAGTTGATGAACGGTGCGTCTAAGTGCAAGTTCCTCCCATCTAGCCTATTGATTTCCCTCTTAGCCCAGCTCCTAGCGTCTGGGGCTCCAAGTTGCCTTTCAACACCATTTGCGGTGAATACTCATCCCCGGCCGGTGGATGGGTTCACACTGTTGGTTTCTCCCCTTCTGGAGACGTCCTTGCCTTCGCCGGTTAGTCGTTTTCCCTCGGCCGTTATTGGCAACATCTGACGCGCATCCAGGCCATGATAGTTCTATCACCGTCGTCTACCCGGGTGGCCCTACCAGTTTCACGATTCGTTTGCCATCTCTGCCATTAGTCACGCTATGCTGGACCTCGGAGGAATCAATTGTGGCGGCAGGTCACGATTGCAAGCCTCTCGTTTACGCAGGATCCGAACAAGGTTGGCAGGAAGTCGGGACTCTCGATGATGCCTCTTCCAAAACATCCGAGGGGTCTCGTTCGGGTTTCGGAGGGAGCGGTACCGTTGGGCGCCTGAAAACTGGCGCCTTTGCCACTTTCCGCGATGCCGACACTCGTGGGCAATCGACTCTAGGCGGATCCGGTTCCGTATCCTCTGATACCAAATTGAATACGATCCACCAGAACACCATCACAAGTGTGCGGCCCTATGAGGTCCAGGGTGGTTACGTGACCAAGGTCAGTACCTCCGGCGTGGATGGTACTCTGGTCATCTGGGATACGAACGAAGTAAGCGCATTGACTGGGAAAATGGGTGGAGTAAGGATTTAGAGAGGTGTGCAGCATCGCGTGTTGCGCGTTGCTTTTTGTGTTTCGTGTATGTTTCGACGAGAATAGTAATCTTACGTTTTTTTTTTAAAAAAAAAAATCAAGCAATCGTACGTTGTGATGGTCAAAGGACTTGTCGTCCTGCAATCACGCTCCTAAGATGGAGTGAAGACACCCAGATCTCGAGTATGCCTTTGCTGCCCAGTCACCCTAAGCTAAACACCAGAATATAATATAGAGGATATACTACCCATCAAAATGTATCAATCTGTATAGTAGAACCATTACATGGTCTTTTCAGTTTAGAATTTACAAATAAAGCTGGCATAGTTTAAACCCCATTATGACACGCGACCAGAATATTGCATGTGCACCCTGAAAATCTGTCTATTGTGTTTGCACCTGGATTAATTCTTTTAGCGTTCCGCGCAGAACACCTAAGCTTCCCACTCCAAAGCCACCAGAAGTTTTCCGTTTCCATACCAGCCCGTCCCATATGTTTTCCCTGCCGACAGGCCTGAGACCAGGTGGTTTGCGACACAATAACAATTGGTCTAAAGTCTAGGAACCAGCCTACCGCATTAATGCTCCCAGCTTGGCCATGTTTTTGACGTATTCTGGCGGGCGATCAACTCGCAAGCTTTTTCATGTCATGCTTCATTTGAGCTATCATCCAAACTAGAAGAGGAAACGAAATAAAGTCATACAGCTATCGCTGGGGGGTAAAAATTGTTTCACCGGTCGTAATAGTACAACACATGCCTTTCGACATACATACAAGCAACATGGTGCGATCTAGAAAGTCCGGCCCCTCCAGAGGACTCCGAAGAATCAGATAACAGATGTGCTTCTGCCTCTAGAGTAAGCACCTAAATAAGCGAAAGAGAAGACGCGAGGAGAAAAAAAAACTGAAAGGAGTGTGAATTTTCCGAATGAACGAAACAATAAGAATAATTGGCAGGGGCGGTAATTGTGGCCGATGCCTGAGGTAGAGAAATCAAACTGAGACATTTGCCGCCGCGGCGCTATTAGCGCCCGAGAGTACGTCATGCGCTGGGAGTCCGAGACCCTACTGACTGGTAAGATAGGAGTCGAGCTTCGCGCGGACGTCCGCGCGAGGATTCCTTTTTGTCGACCATCTCGATGCATTCGTCCATATCTACTGCGGTGTCTGTCGAGTCCTCTTCGTCGCCAAAATCACTACAGTCCGTCTCCGAATCGCTTCCGGAACAGTCATCCTCGAAAGTCTCGACCGGGGCTAGCCAAGTGTGGTACCACTTCGACAAGAATAGCTTGATATCCGCACTGAGACCCAGGTACTCAACGTTACGAGCAATTCCTTCCCATTGGATGGAGCCGTCGTGTAGAGCTTCGCTAATAATGTTGATCTGGTTGAAGTACATCCAATGGACAAGGAGGTGGAACGACGTAGGATCGGGAACAGGGAGATAAAGTATAGGGTGCCCGTGGGTGGAGGATAGGAGCTTTGGGAGACGATCAGGTGGGACGGAATACTGGGGTATGGATTCCGACGACGATAGCGAGGACCTTGAGTTAATCAAGTCCATGGGACATGCGCCACTGAAGAGGGCACGCAAATAGCTCGAGTGCGCCGATAGGTAGTCCATATGTAACTAGAGCCAATATGATCAGCTCCTGGGATCGGTGGGGCCCCTGTGGAACGGCTTACTTTGAACGTTAACCGAGGAGTATTGTTCAAAGAGGATTCCGTGACCCTTCCTCCGGCCGCCGATGGATGAAAGTCGATGGAGTGGCGGAACTTTGGAGGCGTCGACGACCCCGCCGTAGACGTCGGTCGACGTCGGACATGAGGTATGGGGACGACTATAAGTAAATATTGTCATTCCCGGCTCGAAAGAGGTAACCACATGTGTGACGAACCCACTGTGCAATCGGCCGTTTCAGGTTTCTCCCAGTAATAAGGTGCCAGATTACGAAGTTGTTCAATAATGTATTCGATAGGAACGTCAGCGAGCGTGGGCGGAGGAAAGGGTTGGGGACTGAATGCATCCATAGGTGGGATGGAGAGAGAGAAAGACTAGAGGGGGGAGGAGAGGAGTAAGGTTAGTCGGAGGGACCAGAGGAGTGAATCATGCACGCACAATTGAACTTTTGTAGTAGGAGAGTCAACCCCGACCTTGAAACAAAAGCAAACGGGATTATTGTCCCAGAAGACGTTGAAGAGGTGGTAATGATATACAGCCCGTAGATCAAAAAAGGAGAAAGTGACCCGGGAGTTAGGAAGAGCTGAAAATAGCGGCAGGGAAGACGTCGGAAGGTTATAGGTTTGTTGTATTCGGGAAATGAAGGAATGATTGGGGCTGTCGGCTGGGTGCCTCCTGGCCAGCAATTGTCCCGGTCTTATAGAGTGGCTGCAGCGGAACTGAAGAGTGTCATCTGATCTCGATCCATGCTCGCTCTGACTGGCTACTAGTTCCTGACGCGTTGCTGTCCGAGGTCAATCCAATTGTTCTCCTGTTTCCAAAAGTGATGAGCCGGTCGTTCTTATTGTCTTTGGTCGCAAACCCTGGAGTCGTGCTTGATTTAGGTCGTCCCGCCCAGATACAATCAAATTCGCTATGCCACGGTGATTCACAAGCCGTCATCAACGAGAACTCTGTCTCATGGGGCGTAGCATGACGCGGGGAAGGGGGAGTGCTTCACAGTCTAAGCAGATGTGTTGCGGCTATAGTCTAACGGAAGGAGATATTCCAGAAGCAGTGGTTTTGCTGGAGCCTCAATCCCGTCCCGATTCGTGCCAACGACAAACAAACCTATTCAGTTCTTTCATTCTGCTAAGCAATTGCGCCGCTGCAAAATGGTCAACGCGTCAGCCATGCACGCTTCGGGACTGAAACTACGGCAGTAGCACACACGCCTGTGAAGACGCCATACGGGATGCGGTGATAACGCCGAGATGAACTTGACAGCCTGCAGAAAATCAGGGAATATAAATCAATATTGCTAGGCAACTTGGTGAACATTCGACGCTCGACATCATTGATGTGAATGTTGCGCGGGCATTATTAGGCAACCAACACATGTTGGAGAGGCAATTGTCTACGAGATGGAGTTGAACTCGCAGCCCTGTGGCTTGCGGCTCTCCCGCCTGCGAAATGAAGCCAGTGTGGTGCGGTCCGCCGGCTGCCACAAGTGGTGAAATTTGAAGATAGAGTTTTGGGGGACTCTTATGTGCGGTTAGTCAGACACCAACAAAGAAAGTAGAAGCGAGCAGCAAAGCTGGACGCATTTAGAGAGAACAATAAGAGGTTCGGAGTTGAGGCATCTCTCCGGTTTACCATCTATGACAAGTTCAACGGAATCGGCCAGTGCCATTTAATAATAGCGTTCCGAACAGACACATGGTTCTCTTCATACCATGACCAGCCCGGCGAATGCGCACGATATCTTTTTGGAGAACCCCTATGAATCTCACCCGGGCCTGACGCCTCTTGAGGCGGAGGTACTCTGGGAGTACGCTAAACTGGCGCAACATGTCAGGCTTGTAGGCTTCATTCTTACAGCTCCGTGAATGCATTCCTCATTTTTTGGCTCCATTGGCGTGTACAGATGACGCAGAAAACACGTATGCTTCAGGAAGAGCCTGACAAAAAGATGCTGGCACGTTTACGCGTGTTGGAGAAGAAAATGGGTTTAGTCCTCACGCTGGTGAATTCCTGCCGTTGAGGATCTTTTTGGAGTCGCTAATTAATATCCGCAGTTCAAGGCGTCCGTGTGGGGTGTCATTAACGAGCAAGCAGTCCCAGACGCGTCGGACCCGTATGAGCCTGAAAGCGGCAACAGCACAATTACGGGATGATACCAGTTCCCAGTCATTGTTCTCCGAGCCTCCGATGGCACCGCAAAAGGACGGCCTTTGACGCTAGTGAGGGTTTTTACGGTGATCGCATCTGGTCCCTGTCTCTGGTCCCCTATGTTTCTCCCATCGATGGTGAGGTAACAGGGCCGCCGCCATATACACTGGACAGTTATCTAACACTTAACAATGTCACATCTGAATATATGCCAAGCCCATCTTCTCTCAATTTTTCCTATTAAACGTCGCGGGCCTTTGGTCCCTCACTATCACCTAGTACATGTTCTCTGGGCCCCAAGGCTTTCTGTCAATGAGCTTCGCAGGTTTGATGAAGAACACCGACGTGCCCTCTTTGGGCCATTTGGAATTAAGAAAAAATAAACGTAACTAGAAGTGGCACCTGTAACAAAAAGGCAACATCAACCTACGAGTAGATCTCTTGAGCGTCTCCTTATACTCGTTTCCTCAACGGTTATGGCTGATATTACCCAGACTCTGCCTAGTCATTGGAAATATGTCTCAGAGGGTGGCGCTACGATTGTCTTCTCCTATGTCGGGCCTCCTAACCCCACCTACGACGGTATGGTACTGCGACTACGGAAGGCTGTGAACGATGAAGGTTCCGAACAAGGAGCGGCGGCCGAGGATGAACCAGACGATCCTATCATCGAGTACCAAGCGAAATGCATGGAACGACTTCTTCCCCGAGAAAATCTTCCTCGGTTGCAATCCGTGCGCTTGGAAAGGAAGTGGCTCGAACAGTTGGGAGATGCACATGATGCTAGGCGACCGGCAGCCAGAACGGGGAAAGATCACATTGACTTTTCGCGAAAGAAAGGGGTGTTGGCGACCGACTTGGTAGGAGGAAATTGGGTTGCGGTTGAGATTAAGGTGGGTTGGTTGTGTTCGTGTTTCGGCGTCTCTGATATCTCCTCTCGCAGCCAAAATGGGCGTTCTTGCCGTCTGCGACGCATCTGTCAGAAGAGACCAAGATGGTCAAGACGCAAACCTGTCGATTCTGTATGCACAGTCATATGCGAAATCAGAAGAGTCAGAAAGATGTCAACAATTACTGTCCACTTGACTTGTTTTCTGGAGACGCTGGGCGCATACACAAGGCGATTGACAGTCTATGGGATGCCTGGGAGCACAGTAACGGTGGCGTAAACAATCTCAAGATTTTTGCCCGGGGCAGAGTGGTGAAACCTGGCCAGGTGAGCATTGATGAATCAAGTAAATTCGGTGACACGCTAATTATGTTCAAGATAGAACGATTGGTCCATGATGATACAACCGAGTCAATGTCTCCTGAACGAATTCAACAAATGTTCAAGGAGGCATTGTGCAATACTCTTCTACAATCACCCGTCCTCACAACCATCTCAAAGCTGCAGAGGTCCTTGGATGTTCTGGACATCGAGGGTCTTTCGAAGCTCTGGCGACAAGCAGAACTACAATCTCCCTTGTATCAGTCGACTTATGCCTCTTACTTTGAACAACCTCTCTCAAATGGACGAACGCCACCGGCAACTCCGCTCGGCGCGCCGTCTGTATATCTTCCTGCAGCCCAACCCAGCATCTTGGACTGGATAGATTTCCTCAACACCTTCCAGTCTGCTCAGATAGTAGAGATGGACCACAACCAACCGAGGATAGAGAACCTTCGGTATTATCTTCTGGCATACCTACTCTCTGCGACCTTCAAGGACTGTTCCATCATCGTCAGGTTGGATTTTTTGAAGTCGGGAAACGACTCGGAGCATAGGGTGTATCCAGTTGCCGTGATCGATCTGGATCCGAAAAGCTTGGATAGGATGCAGCGATGGGAGGAATTGGATCGAGAGATTGTGTCCAACTATACTCCAGCCGAGAGGAAGCTTTGTGTGGATGGTTGGGCAAAACTGAACGCAGTTTTTGGGCCACATTTCGAGGAAATCAGAGACTGAGTGCTGTAGGCGGTGTGGTGTTGTATTATAACTACCTCGGTAGATAATTATTCCATTCCGAGCTTGAAGACTAATGCCTAAGATACACCTTGCCGAAGAACACTATCCTTAACACATCGCAGCAGTTGACGTGCCTCTTTGTCTTCTAGCCCTTTTTCCCCCTACATCTTGATTGAGTGTTGCACTCGTTCGACCCTTCGCCGATTCGTTCCCACTCAAACGTGTGGCGGGATTGAAGGTCTATCACGTGGAGGGCACCGGCAATGGTCCGACGGTTGTGAAAGTCATTAAGCGCAACGGAGTATGTACGGACTCTACCTGTGCGATATTACCGTTCCTGTCATACCCGGTCGACGGTCGTATACAAGCATCACTTCCTACTCCTTGTCCCTTTCATTTTAGAGCTCTCTTCGCTGCCAATATATCCTTATACCCATGGCCTCCATCCGCTGCATCTCGAACGCATTCCGACCCCTTGGTCATCTGAACGCCAGGCCTGCAACATCCTTCCTCAGGAATGCAGTGCAGAAGCGTTCCATTTCCCTGTATAATTCTGACGTCTCAGGCCTGACGGATGAGGAACTCGAGGTATGCCAGCTTGGGCCCAGAAATACGTATATTCAGCTGATTGGATCCTTTTCTAGTTTCGCAACGCAGTAGTTGACTTTGCGCAAAAAGAGGTGGCACCCAGAGCAGCCGAAATTGACAAGACGAATACCTTCCCTGCTGTCAGTCCTTACTCTGAATCTCCATAACACAAAATTGACTCTCGGTTCTAGGATCTATGGGAAAAGCTGGGTTCTATGGGTCTCCTCGGTATAACCGTTGACCAAAAATACAACGGCCTCAATCTTGGATATCTGTATCATACACTCGCAATGGAAGCGTTGTCCGAAGCTTCAGGATCTGTGGCACTTTCGTACGGAGCCCATTCCAACCTTTGCGTGAACCAGATCCACAGACATGGTACGGAAGCACAAAAGGAGAAGTATCTCAAGGATCTGGTCAGCGGGACCAAAGTTGGGAGCTTGGCAATGAGCGAAACTGGAAGTGGAAGTGACGTAGTCAGTATGCGTTTGAAGGCGGAAAAGGTTCAAGGCGGATGGAAGCTGAATGGCAATAAATTTTGGTTAGTTGTCTACTTGGTTTGTTCTCCGCCGGAGTGAAATATGCTCATGCAAAGACTTTTTTGGTGAAGGATTACGAACGGGCCTGTCGCCTCCACGCTCGTCGTATATGCGAAGACGGAGCCTGGAAGGGGGTCCAAGGGAATTACGGCCTTCATCATTGAACGTGGTTTTGAGGGTTTCTCCACTAGCCAGAAGCTTGATAAGTTTGGCATGAGAGGAAGCGATACCTGCGAGCTTGTCTTTGAGGACTGTGTGGTCCCCGAAGGTATGTTACATCTGGCTCGCTGTGTTGGAATCGGCGATTGATCTCAGTCCAGAGAATGTCCTCGGTCAGGTTAACAGGGGAGCTGCCGTTCTGATGTCGGGCTTGGATCTTGAACGAATCGTTCTCAGCGGTGGCCCGTTGGGGTTTGTTTACTGCTTTTTTCTCTTGATAATAACGGTGGTTGATCGTTGAGTTAGGTTGATGCAGGCGGCGTTTGACTATGCTGTAGAATACATCCACAACAGGAAGCAATTCGGTCAACCAGTTGGCACATTCCAACTGATGCAAGGTAATCGTTTGATCTTGTCCTACTATGGCGTTTGTTTGCTCTAATTCTGAGTGTCTCTCCGCAGCTAAGGTTGCTGATATGTACACGAAGCTGAATGCGAGTCGATCGTATGTGTATTCTGTGGCCCGTGCGTGTGATCGAGGCAGAGTCAGTCGCCGAGTGAGTAATGCAGAAAATTTATTTTTCTGTTTTGAGTCTGGGTGTCTAGAACGTCCGTGGCGGTGCTGACAATAACACTCTGGATGTCTAGGATTGTGCTGGTGCGATTCTTTACTCGACAGAAAAAGCTGTCGAGGTTGCACTGGAAGGCATGCAATGTCTTGGAGGAAACGGGTACATCAATGGTGGATACATATTTGTGCACCCTACCGGAATCTTGACTAACGTGGAATGACAGATTACCCAATGGGTCGTATACTCCGGGATTCTCGCTTGTACACCGTCGGAGCCGGGACTCAAGAAATACGTCGAATGCTGATTGGTAGAGAATTCAACGAGCAGTTTAAGGCATGAGGTGGACATTAGGTTATGAACAGTGTGGTTGACTGTTAAGACGGGCTGTCAGACGAAATTGCCAGCGAGTGAGGACTCGGCTTTCATATGCTTTGTGGCTGGTCGGTGGACACGCTAATTTGTTATAGCTGATGTAATTTAGACAGAGGAATAAGAGCATAGTAAAGGACGATATTTTGTGGCGGGTTGCCGCGGAGAGGAAAAGGCCGAAAAAGGTAGGAATAAGGCTGGCCCGTCGTATGGTCGATCGAGCTCCAGCATTTTCGAGGGTAGTAATTTTCTGCGGGAGGGGGGACGCATACACCCACTGCCTCCCCTTCAAATATGGCCCACTCCACTCTGCCAACCACGCACAAATGGAAACCCAGAAAATGACATGTGCCACGGACCAGGCCCATCTTCAACATTATTCCCTCCCCCCTTTGCCTCGTCCTTCCCCTTTCCTCATTCCTCCCCATCTGCAAGACAACTTCCATCTCCTCGCTATGCATACCTCTCCCTCTCCCCCCGACAAATCCTCCGTCGTCAAGTATACCTGTTTTTCCAGCCCCGTCTCTACCTCTGGACGCCAGAGGGCCGCTCAAGCGTGCGACAAGTGCCGCGAGCGAAAAACAAAGGTTGGTCTCCTCCAGGCACACCGACCGTTGAATTTTGAAATATAATCTACTTCGTAGTGCTCTGGTGAAAAGCCCGTCTGTCAACGATGTACCAACCGCGGCCTCATCTGCGAATACTCCTACCGCGAGCCTCGTGTGCGGGGGCCCGCCCGAGCTCGTGTAACATCCTCCACCACATCTTCCGCCATAGAGGACTCAACATCCAAAGCATTTCCCCCACCGATCCTTTCCCGCCTGGAGCTTGACTTTCCACGGCCTCGCATAACCCCCAGGAACTATCATCCTGCGGACCACGCACTGAACAATTATACGACCAGCTCTATCCCCCCGAGGCATCGTACCTCGCCTCTAACATACCTCGGTACCGAGTCGAGGTCTTATAGCGAGCCGCGTGCCATGCATCTTCCGCATTGGGCGGATGTGCGACCCCCCTCTGGTCGTAGTTATTCATTATCGGAACGTGAATTGATGGATTATGCTTCGTCGCAGCCGCAGATGGCTCTCCGCGATACGGGGGGCATTGGTTACGACCCCTACTCGACCTTGCGACAGCCGTTAAGAAGACAGGATCCGCTTCTCGGAAGCACTCCAACCTCATCTACCTTTTTACTGGAAGCCCAGGGGGGCCAGCGATATGATAATGGTGATCTCAGGTCAGTATTCCTGTTTTCTCGTCCTGAGAAATTAGAATGGATGCTGACGGTCTTGACGGTCTCGGCCGACCCAGTAACTACGATTATAACATACCATCGGAATGCCAGTTGTCCTCATCCTCGGACAGTAGCGGCACTGATTATCAATCAAACTCGACGCTGGGCTCGTCAACGTCAACCCCGCCTTTTTACCCTTTGGACACTCTAGAGAATTCATCTTCGGACAGTCATAGCCGGCCTATGACAAATGACTTCAAAACCGACATGTTTGGGAAACGCGTCTATCCTGAGGAGGAGACTGCTGGTCTTTTGGATTTTTCTTATGGTAATAAAGAGTTTGTGATGAGAGAAGACTGGTGCATAGACTCGGACTCAAACAAAGCGGTGCCGCTTGCGGGTAGTGCCGTAAATACGAGTCGAAATGAGCAGCAGAGCAAAAGTCTGCTTGGGTCTTTGTGGCAAAACGATATCTGTCAGGCAGAAGTGGATTTTGGTTATCAATCGGGGCGTGGAAGTAGTATACATTGCGTAACTTAGTATTGTAATTATACCGCCAATAATGATGTACCGTCGGCTGTTCTTTTCCATTCAATGTCGTTATGGCTTCAAGTGGCGAGGTCATGTGTTGCCATCGGACAAATTTCCGCACTAGGAATGACCATGATTATTTATTTCCGAATCCTTCCTTATATACACGGGCGTTAATAGGGGTATTAGAGGTTGAGAAAGGAAGAGAAAAGAAAGGGTGCATTCCAGGTTCTGGTAAAACATTGTAAAGGATCGTGACGTATAAAGTAATAGACGGTAAACTACTAGCTACGAATTGCAGGACGAGAGAGCACTACGGTGACAGCTGAGAAATATGCGTTGAGTGGAGGAACCTGCACGTGAAAAATAAGACACACCAGGGCGAAAGGAAGATAAGTCACGAGAGAAGAGGAACGACACCAGAAATCGATACGATACTTGCCTACGTAGTAGTGGTGCGGGGATCAAATCAGAGGGAAGTCCTATCTATCATGGAAGCCAGATCTTGATTGTTTGATCTACGCTTCCTGAAGCCACGACGTTCACCAATTTCTCGGGTTCTGTGGAGGAATCGCCAGTCATTCCGTTTGCCTTAGCGTCACCACTGCTACCGCTCGATGCGGATTGACGGCCCCAGACGAGAGTGGAGACGAAGTGGTTGTGCGCTTCGACGGTTTTGATGCACCGGCCCGTCGAGAGCTCCCAGACGCGTATGGTCTTGTCGTCGGCGGAAGAGAGGAGGTATTTCCCGGACGGGTGGAAAGCTAATGCTCGTACCCAGTTGTCATGGCCGGGCTATAGATCACAGGGGGGTGGAGAAATTAGGTGACTTTATTTGCCGCTTGAGCCGCTGAATGTGCGTACCAGGTTCCTCAGTAGCTGTCCCGTTTGGGTATCCCAGAGCTTAATTGTTTTATCGCGAGCGCCGGAGGCGGCGTATAACCCGTGGCGCTTACTGCGTTCGGTGTTCTATTGGGGTAAGGTTGGGTTAGGGGACAAGCATTGTGGGACGGGCGGGGTGAATTTTATCTTTTGTACGTACCGGAATTCCTGCGAGTTCGCGAATTGCGGCGTACGCCGCGATTGGAGCAAATACGACAACTTCAACGTCGTTCTCATGTCCTCTCAATTCTGCTTTCTGTTCTCCTGTGAGGGGATCCCATATCCTGACAGTCTATATGACCGGGGTCAGCGGTCATAAGGGGGAGAGAGATTGTATGCATTTACTTGGTCTTTGGAGGAGCTAGCGACGATTTTTCCGTCGGTTGAGGGCGTAACGCATCGAACCCATTCTGAGTGACCGGAAATTGTGCGCACTTGGTGGCTGCGATCAAGTTAGTTAGGAGGGGGCGTGCAAAGATCTCGTACTCACGTGGATGCAACGTCAAATATCCGTATCGTCTTGTCTCTACTAGCGCTGATAATGTACTGATCGCCAGGCATGAAGCGCACAGAAGAGACCGCATGTTCGTGACCCGGGAAGGTCTTGGTGTTCTTCCACTCGTTCTGTGAATCCCATATCTTGATGAACAAGTCCGACGAACATGTAACTATTTAGAAGTGTTAAGAAGTGGGGCAACTAGAAACAGCATTAAGATAATGCTTACCGAGTAAATGTCCTTTATGATCAAAATCAACGTCATTTACAGACTTGGTGTGCCCCTTCAACGTTCTTTCGAATTCGCCGGTCTCCCAGTCCCAAATCTTGACAGTTGCGTCTTCGCTGGCAGAAGCCAATAATGAGTACTGTGGGTGAAAGGCAACTCGAGTGATAGGAGATCGGTGTCCGGTAAGAACATGGGCAGCTGGGGCGCGAGGAACCCAATCGGACTGAGAGGCACGCTTCGCTGGAGATGTTGACAATTCTTCTTGTAATGCAGCGTTGCGATTTTCCAAATCCATGATCTGCAGCGGGAAGTACATGGTAGATGAGGATTCGCGGAGAAGGCAAAAGAGTGGGTGTGTAGGTGTTGCGAACCTTCTTTTGTAATCGGATTACACTTGTCCATTTCTTCTCTAGTAGGCCGGTGTATTTGGCCTTGGGATCTGGGGTGTATTCTGTGCCTGCGTCCGCTTTGAGGGCATTGAAGGCGGACATGTAGTTGTTGGCGTAAAGGTAGTCAAGCATTGACTTGTGCCTGTGGTCTCGGGTTACCAGTCGCGAAAGTGGGAGTGGAAGGCGACCTACAGGTCTTCTCTCTGCCTATCTGAGAGCAATGACATTGTTGCATGCGCGCGGGGGAACAGTGGATGTGTTGCTGTCGTGGATGTATCAATGTGGAATGTAATTGTAATTGTATTGCAGCCTTGTTGATGAACGTTTGAGTATGATAGCATTATTTAGTATCCATTGATGTGTCACCGTATCTCTGTCGCTAACACAAACATTGCTCTGCCCTACTACACTCCCTACTATCCTCGCTCTACTTGAACCCACTATATATCGCAACTAATATCCTCGGCTGAAAACCAAGCATATCCAACCTGCACCGTAATTCGAGAGGTAAATCTACCCGATTTCGGAACAGTCGATATATCTCACGTCGCACATCCCTTTACTAGATGCCACATATGCTGCTAGGATTCAGAGGCTCACCTGATGGGAGTGTCAAGCTCATCAGGAGTTGTGATCTAGCCTTGCATCCGAGAATGCTTAGCCGGGAGAAATTTTGTGCTTTTGCTAGCAGAGGCGAAAGATCGTTCTGGCTATTGCGACAGGGCGAGACCGCAACGGCCGGACGCAGAAACGAGAGCTGTTTTGAGGATTTGTCGTAGACCCTGGAGTCACAGACAGTGCAGGATCAGGTAGTCGAGACCAAGCGGTCATGATAGCGGTCCCGTCCGGTTGATAGCACCACAGTGAAGTCTCTGAACTTTGGGCAACAGGATAGCGGGTTGATATCGGTGGGGGGCTCGGATGGGAAAGTCATCGTCCATTGAACAAGGCGAGTCCAGGAAGGGGTGCATTGTCATCCGTATGGAGGATAAGGTTTTGCAGAGAGGGTGCCGCTCGGGAGCCAGCATGGAACAATCGGGATTGCATGAACCGTTGCGTCAGGAATACAGGTAAGTGACGGGAGAGTGGGCGGCCATAAGGTGATATCTATCGGTAGCCGCTCCAAGGTTTTTTTTTTGGGGGGCAAGATATGATTTTTTTTACCGTCCGATAGGATGCACAATATCGTCCACGAGCTTGTTAAGGAGAGATACTGGACAGGATAGTCGGGGTATAACTGTCCTCGGGAAGGAGGCAATAGAAGAACTCTTGATAGAGCCCCGTTCGTATAGGCAAGTGAAGAAAAACCATTTGGCTACGATGTTAGCGGCGAAATTTTATTTGGCCCGCGACGGGAGAAGGTGCTGATCCTGTGGGTGATGTCTTAGCATAACGTTTGGATATCGAAAGGTCGCCACACCGGAATGCGCATCATGTGGTACTACTAGGAGTTGTACAAAAATAAAGACGGGCTTGTAGCGACAAAAAGGATATGGTTAGCTACCTAAGGAAAGATAAGAATGACATAAATCGACTTTGTGGAGGGGACCCTGGTTTGCGGTTGAGAGCGGAGGAAGCCGGGAGTGTGCGAACTTTAATTTCTACGTGTCGGAATTTGAAGGCGTAGAACACTACCTTTCCTTCCACAATCCACATCCTCTAATCCCCCATGCTCACCTCCCGTGGTGCCGTTGCCCGCCTCTCGAAGAGAGCCTTCAAGAGCGCAAAGCAGACAAACGCGTTCTTCTCCTCTGCTGCTCTTCTCCCCCGAGTCGCCGTTCCTTCCCAATCTCAGCACCGTTCCGCGGTTGCTCGTCCCCAGCGGGCTTCTGCATCCTCTCCTGGTTCGTATTTTCTCTTCTCCTCCCTCTCCTTACTCATTTTTGCGCGTCTTCACGTGCGTTTATCCAGCCCGCACCTATGCGACTGAGGCAAAGGGCACCGTCGGCCATGTCAAAACCGTCATTGGTGCCGTCGTCGATGTCCAATTCGACACCGACAATCTCCCTCCCATCCTCAACGCCCTCGAGGTCCAGGACTTCCAGGGCGGTCGCCTCGTTTTGGAAGTCGCGTCCCATCTCGGTGAGAACTCAGTCCGTACCATTGCTATGGACGGTACCGAGGGTCTCGTCCGTGGTACCAAGGTCATCGATACCGGTGCTCCCATTCAGATTCCCGTCGGAAAGGCAACTTTGGGTCGTATCATGAATGTTATCGGTGAGCCCATTGACGAGCGTGGCCCCATCAAGGGTGTCAAGATGTCTCCGATTCACGCCGAACCCCCCGCATTCGTCGACCAGTCCACCACTGCCGAGGTCTTGGAAACTGGCATCAAGGTCGTCGATCTCCTTGCCCCCTACGCCCGTGGTGGCAAGATTGGTCTCTTCGGTGGTGCTGGTGTCGGCAAGACTGTGTTGATTCAGGAACTCATCAACAACGTCGCCAAGGCCCATGGTGGTTTCTCCATTTTCTGCGGTGCGTCAACCTAATACCATGCCACATGTAATCCGCTCAACCTCAACTACCAGGTGTCGGTGAGCGTACCCGTGAGGGTAACGATCTCTACCACGAAATGATTGAGACCGGTGTCATCAACCTCGAGGGTGACTCCAAGGTCGCTCTCGTCTTCGGTCAGATGAACGAACCCCCTGGTGCCCGTGCCCGTGTCGCCCTCACCGGTCTTACCATTGCTGAGTACTTCCGTGATGAGGAGGGTCAAGATGTGTTGCTCTTCATTGACAACATTTTCCGCTTCACCCAAGCCGGTTCCGAGGTGTCTGCCCTCCTCGGTCGTATCCCCTCTGCTGTCGGTTACCAACCCACCCTCTCCACTGATATGGGTGGCATGCAAGAGCGTATCACTACCACCAAGAAGGGTTCTATCACTTCCGTCCAGGCCGTCTACGTGCCCGCTGATGATTTGACTGACCCCGCTCCCGCCACCACTTTCGCTCACTTGGATGCCACCACTGTGTTGTCTCGTGGTATTGCCGAGCTTGGCATCTACCCCGCTGTCGACCCCCTTGACTCCAAGTCCCGTATGCTTGACCCCCGTATCGTGAGTCTGGCCTACCGCCATTGTCCCGATAATTGCTAACATGCTTGTTATAGGTTGGCAAGGAGCACTACGAGGTCGCCACTGCTGTCCAGAAGATCCTCCAGGACTACAAGTCCCTTCAGGATATCATTGCCATTCTCGGTATGGACGAGTTGTCTGAGGAGGACAAGCTCACTGTAAGTATTTCCTTTCGGGTGAAAGTGAACAGGGTTTTTACCCGGGTCCCATAGGTCGAGCGTGCTCGTAAGATCCAACGTTTCATGTCACAACCCTTCCAAGTCGCCCAGGTCTTCACCGGTTACGAGGGCAAGCTTGTTCCTCTCAAGGATACCATCCGCTCCTTCAAGGAGATTCTCTCTGGCGCACATGACTCTCTTCCTGAGTCTGCTTTCTACATGGTATGTCTAAAGTCGATATGTGTTGCGGCATGTGCTCACATTTATTCTAGGCTGGTACAATCGAGGATGTTAAGGCTAAGGCTGAGCAACTCGCAAAAGAGATGGGCAACTAGATTTCTTGGTCTTCTGGAGGTGGTTCCATGCTAGCGTCCCTCTCGTCGGTGTAGATTGTGACCGTCGAATAAAATCCTTTTTATTCCTAGTTTTAATAATGCATTGCATAAATTTCTCATAGCAGTTGTTGCCCATCTTGAGCTTGTTCTGTTGGCAAGGAACCAAACTGTCCGTGAGCAGCAATGCAGCAGTGAGCGCTATAACGAACATAGATTGGTCTATACGCGGAAATGAGTTCTTTGAGGCGCTATAGCCAGGTGGTTACGGCGACAGATGAGAAACCTGTTCCTCTTTGAGGGCGCAGGTTCGAATCCTGCTGGCGTCGTCAAATATGTGAAGAATTGTTTTGCCACCTTCCCGAATAAGCAGGCGATTGTTCGGCCTTGCTTGTGAGGGAAACAGAGACTTTTGGTGGACACCACTGACCACGATGGACACTCTTGACAAGATTGAAGAGTACCTTGCCTCGGTTGAGGAATATTTCTTTTCTTCCCTTTCTGCGGTCGCTCACGGACTGCCCGACGTCCACGAGGTTGCCAATCGCCTCTGGATCGACATATCGCGTTATGGTCCCGGACTCCCAGCTTTCCCAGAGGTCCACATACCCAGCCTAGGAGACTTCCAGGTGCCGCCTCCCCCACCACCGCCTCCTGCACCCCCTGCGACCCGCTGGTTGGAGAAATCATCAGACTGGATTGTCAAACATCCATGGAAGACGACCGGGATTGTTGTATCCGCCGTTGGCACCAGTCTGTTGGTGGGCTACGGCATCACCCACACTAGACGGAGACGCCACCAGCGCCTGCGCGCCCAACAAACGAAATCCACAGATCGCAGGCAGGTGGTTGGTGAGTTTATAAACCCGTCCGAAATGTTATATCGGGACTCATCACTCAATTTCCAGTTGTTTTGGGTGCTGATTCACCTTTTGGGTTGCCATTGATTTTGGATCTGGAGAGGAAAGGATATATTGTGATTGCTAGTGTTGCGACACCTGAGGCTGTTGAGCCGTTGGAGCAGCAGACTCGGGGGTATGTCAAGGCTTTGGTTTTGGACCCCTATGAGGTATGAGGACTTTGCCTTGTGTTCCAGGAGCTGATAAGTGGACGTGGATTAGCCTCTTATGATTCCTGCGTTCTTAAGATCCTTGACTGCTACTCTCTCTCGCAAATTCCCAATCAACGCTGCAGGAGACCCGTTCGCGCCCCTCTCCTCACACCCGTACATTCATTCTATTATCTCCCTCCTTACTCTCCCTACACACAAAATCTCAACTCAGACCCTTTCCCCGCTCGAACATGTCTCTGTGCCAGAAACGTATCTTCCATACTTGACAGCGACACATATCACTCCGTTGCAGGTCATACAAGCCCTTTTGCCGCTCTTGCGCACCGGGCCGGCTATCACACGCGATCAAGGGGCGAAAAAGACGATTATCGTGTGTTTACCGGCGACGGATGTCCGAGTTGGGTTGCCATTTGCGGGTGTGAGGTCGATGAGTGCTGCGGCTATGGAGAGAGGTGTGGAGGTGCTGAGGAGGGAGGTAAGGGCTGCGGGAGTGTCGGGGAAGGGTGCGGAGGTGATGAGGAATTTGAAAGTTGTGGCAGTTGAGGTTGGGATGTTTGATGTTGGTGTTGCGGTGGCGGCGGAGGCGGCGGTGGGGGATGGTGGGGAGATGCAGAGTGAGGCTGAGAGTGTGTGGAAGGCGATGGAAGGGTGGACGGCGTCGGAGAAGGTGACTTATGGACCAGCATTTGCGAGTGTGTTGCAGGGTGCAATTGGTGCCCCTGTTAAGCGGAGGGCGCTTTGGGAAACGTTTGTTGCGGTGTTTAAAGGCACGAATCGGTATGGTGTGGCTAGGCAGCCGACGGATGTGTCGGTATTTGTCAATAACGTTGTGAGTGTTGTTGGTGGTGGGAGGGGCGAGTATAGGATTTGTGGAGTTGGTCTAGGGTTGGGGAAGGTTAGGAATTGGATTCGAGGGGAGAGGTTTTCTGTTGGTGCCGGCGGTAGGTGTTAATTGGTTTATTCGGGATAATCGAACTCATGGATTCCTTCTGAAGCTCATACATACAAGGTTGCTTCGCACCTGCCTTCGGTCCTGTTGGATGTCCTCCTCAACATCCCTCACTTCTTAATTGGAGTCAGGAATCGCCTCCTTATGACCCAACCGTTCAGGCAACCTCCCGTCGGGTTGCCTCTTCCGGCTACTGCGACCACCGTTGTCCGACCCAAGGTTGCTTCTGCCCCTGCCAGCCAAACCTCGGTTCATTCTCATGCTGGATCACGAGTTGCATCGTCCGAGCACGATGAAACGTCTTCTTCGGATCATGATGTCGAGAGCATTTCTGGAGATAGTGGCGTCGACAGCAGTTGGGTCAGCCTGAATGGGAGTCAGACTGATATTCGAGGAGATGTTGCTGCGTAGGCAGTAACAATGTTTAGGCGCCTAGCCAGACACAAAGAGACAAACTTGTCTTGGAAGTTGGGACGGTATTTTTTCTCCCCACTCGCAAACCATATCTGTTTATTGAACATTCCCGCACAACAACGCCTGTGTTTCTTCTTCTCTCTCTCTCCACTCGATTTCTGTCGTTTCGTATGTATCACCAGCATTTAGTCCAGATTTGTAAAATATGTCTTGCTTCATCGAGAGTGTGCATCGATCCTGTGAACTTTCATCACTGAATTCCGAAACCCCGTCTTCCTTGCCTCAACGCGACGATATGGATGAGGCTTACAGTAAGGTCTACTACATACGAGTTGCGAACGAATTAACCATGCAACACTTAGCTGCCTTCACTCTCTGGATTGTGCCTCCACGCAGCACAGCCGATGAATTAAAGAAAATCATGGAGATCCGCAAAGACAACCCTCATTCATCGACTACCTATCCAACATTCGAGCCCCACATCACCCTAGCATCCGTCCACTCCGACACGCCAATCCCACTATCTACCATCTGCGGATCTGTACCTGCGACTCAACGCGCATTCCAGGTCAAATTTAAATCCGTGGACGTAGGCGATCACTACTTCCGTTCGGTGTATGTCGCAGTCCACCTCGATGAATCCTTGACGGAATTACATCGGGTCGTGCATGAAAAACTGGGCGTTAGCCCACGTACGCCAAAGTACCCTCACATGTCGCTCGTGTATGTGAGCGACGAAGATGCCGCGAATGGTGAGAGAAATAGGTATTATGAAGAGTTGAAGGAGAAGAATCTGGTTGCCGCTCGTACCGAGAAGGTTGAATTGCGTGCGAGTGCGGATGGAGAGTGGATTGGTGGATTCTTGGCTGGGGAAATCTGGGTTACGAAATGCGTAGGCCCAGTCGAGACTTGGGAGGTGCTGGATAGGATTGTGCTGTCAGAGTGAATGACCCCTATCTTGATCAATGCCGTTAGTGCCATTGTCTACGCCCATCCCTTATAACTCCTTACCAACACTGGGTAACACCAAACACAATGGCAAACCCTGCTTCCTCAAATCCAACTAGTGAAAGGCAACTCTTCAGCTCTTTCCAATTCTCAAGTGACAATTTCGTCATCGCAGCAGGCGGCATCCTATTTAGACTCGCACCCCCTTCCAACTCGTCCGAGGAACCGAGTCAATCTTCATCCTCAACGTTGCCAACCGCAACAACGACTAAGTCATTATCCACTCCACAACCAACCCACACCCCACCAACCACATCGCGCGCCTCCAATGTAAACAGCCTCCAAATCCGCATCCTTCGCCACAAAAGAACTGGTGATTTCGTCCTCCCAAAAGGCCGTAAAGACGTCTCCGAGCCAATCGAACGCGCTGCCGTTCGTGAAACATTCGAAGAAACGGGCTATCCTTGCGAGCCTCTCCCCTGCCCTATGCTTACCCGCGCGCCCAACCCGGACCTCTACACCGGCCTCAAACCACACGTCGAGCCCGCGTCCACAGAACCGATCACCATCACTCTTAAGGCTCTTAAAGACGGCAGCGTGAAGCTGATTTTTTGGTACCTCATGCGTGCGGTTAGTAGTTCCGCGCCGAGGGTGCAGGGGACACAAATGCCGAATGAAGATTTTGATCCCGAGTGGGTGGACGCCAGAGAAGCGGTGAGGAAGTTGACCTCGCTTGATCATCGGAATGTTGCAAAGCTGGCCGTCGACCTTGTGGAGAACGGGTTGACTATGACAGACCATCGGCCGGTTTTCAACCCCTAGTCTGATATCCAATCCTCATGTCTACGTTAAGCTGGAAATGCGGACTATGTTAATGGTGCAAAAATGGTCTGTAATCGACTATGCAGTATAAATGCTCCCGACTTTGTACATCTTCGTATCAGCCTCGGGTATGTCGGTCTCGTCAGCATAAATCGAGGCCATCTTATACATCTTCGTCGTTGGAGCAGTAGTCTCTTTGGTTTTAGCAGGGGCAGACGTACTGGACGTAGATGCAGTCTGTGGCGTAGGTGTAGCCTTGCTAGCAATGCCAGCAGCGCGACCGTCCGGGATTTTGAAGAACTCCCTCACGCCATCCTTCTCGTTATCGTAGATGTAGTAACCCTTCCTCTCAAATTGAATGATGTCACCCTTCTTCAACTCGAGGACGTTGGCATCGGCGAATGCGACTTCCTTGAACTCGGTGACCGGAGTGACAAAGTCTGCAACGTTGTCCTCCTCCTCGAGTTTCTTCTTCGTGATGAGGTAGTCGAAGTCGGTTAATGTCACTGTAGGAAGAGGGTGCTCGGAAGTGGGCTCAGCAAGCCATGTGATTTTCTTCTTCGTCTTGCGGAAGTCACCCTCGAGGTGGAGGTCCATAACGAGTGAGACGACCTTTCCAGAAGCATCCACTTGCTTCTGGCGGACGATGGCATTGCCCCAGTCCATGAGAGTGATCTGGTGATAGACATTGGTCGGCGGTGCACAAGACGACATACAGACCAATACGTACCTCTTCTTGGTCTTCAAAGGAGGCAGCATCCTCCTGCTCGACAATGAATTTGTTGGAGTAAACAGTCTTCTTCACGCCGACTTCAGGATTCTTCTTGTGCTTGGGTAATACCCTCACTTCCATTGTAGCAGGGCCATTTGCGAGGGTCACAGGAACACTGAAAGATGTCAGGTCGACAACCCAGAATCGCGTAATATGCCATGCACGTACCTGTTTTCCTTGTGAAGAGCCCAGAACCGAGGTGCGACGGGATCGATGATCTTCTTGTTCAGAGTCCAAATAGAATCCCACTCGAGTGAAACGACTGCTTGCGAAGGTCCTTGAGATAGCATGAACTGTGTTAAAGCTTCGACAGTCATTCCACGACGGCGAATGCCTGTAAAGTATATTAGAAGGGAACGTAGTCGTGTAGGTGCCGATGAAACGTACCTCGGACGGTGGGGAAACGCGGGTCATCCCACCCGCCAACGAGCCCTTGATCAACAAACCAGTGGAGCTTACGCTTGGACAGAAGAGTGAAGATGAAGTTCAAGCGACTGAAGTCCCAGATATTGACTTTGCGAAGCCCGGTAGCCTCGAGCATCCACTGATACTGGGGGTTCCGATCGCGATATTCGTTAGTCCTGAGAGCGTGCGTGACACCTTCGATAGAGTCGACAACAGGGCAGGCAAAGTCATATGTGGGATAGACCTTCCACTTATCACTGTCCCTGCCATGAGAAACGGACCTCAGGGTTCAACGGAATACATACCCCGTGCGATGATGAGGGAGAGTATTGCACCTGTAGATAACAGGATCTCGAAGTGCCTTATTGTTATTGTCGACGCTGATCTTTGCACGCAGACACCATCGCAAGCCTTCCTCGGTACCGGCAGTCATCTCGGCAAAGTGCTTGAGGTTGTCCTCAACGCTGTCGTCTCGATGTCGAGATGGAATGCCTTTACCACGCTCCTCGCGCATCTAATGGAGGATTAGTGTTAGAATACCCGGGGAGCAAGTGTAGAAACAACCTGAGCCTGTTCAGTGTCGTCAGTATATGCCTTGCCTTCTTTAATGAGCTGAATGGCATAGTTGTAGATCGTGTCAAAGTAGTCAGACGTGTGAGTGACTTTGTCGCCATGGATGTCAAGGAGCTTCAAATCCTCCAAAATGGTCTCCTCGAACTCGGTCTGTTGAGGGTAGTGGGTTAAAGTTTTCTAGCTGGATTCACGGATCAGCCATACCTTTTCTTTCGAAGGGTTGGTATCGTCGAATCGCACAATCAACTTGCCCTTATACATTTTTGCGAAATATTGGTTCAGAATAGCTGCCTTGGTATGGCCGATATGCAGGTAGCCACTGGGCTCGGGAGGGAAACGCGTCACAACCTGACCCTCTTTCGCATCCTGAAGTCCAAGTGCAAAACCAGCGGCGGTCTTGTTCGACCGCGCTTTTTGTGCCCTCGCATTAGCGAGTTCCATAAAAATGGCCTGTGTCGAGTTCAACGATTCCAGGTGCACAATCCAACGCGCAAGATGCCTGAATGTATTGTTTTTAAGAAGGCCGACTATCTTCACATTGCCTATTTAAGGAAAAAGATAAGATTCGCTGATATAAAAACCCGCAAGCAAAGATGTCAACACACAGACCTCTGATAGCGCCCCAAATAGCCCAATCAGATGCGGAGATTTCGTGACCGACAAGAAAGGTGTGGTATGCAAGATAGTTATCGAGGAGATCGAGGGCTGTGTTGATTTCAGGAAGGGCAGTGGCCGTCTTTAGTGTCTTTGCGAGGGTGAAATATGCTGGAGTCTGGAAGATATATAAGTGGGGGTGGCGTTGAGCA
Source organism: Podaxis carcinomalis (assembly GCA_018524395.1). Taxonomy (NCBI): domain Eukaryota; kingdom Fungi; phylum Basidiomycota; class Agaricomycetes; order Agaricales; family Agaricaceae; genus Podaxis; species Podaxis carcinomalis. The sequence goes on from JAEUWJ010000039.1 coordinate 23,490, forward strand.
GCAAGGGATAGACGGACTCGGGAGCTGTAGGCTGCGAGGTTTGCCTCCTTCGCAATGGCCAAGACGATATCATGTTCATCTATGTATATGTTTCCGCCGAGGTTTAAAGTGACTGCCGAGGTGGTCTCGTCGAAGATGATATTTGCCTTGCCGGTGTATGCGGCGATGGCGATGGTTGAGAAGGGAAAGGGGGACTGTTTTGAGGAGAGTGTAAGGGCCATCTTGCGAGGATCGCGTGCTGGAGGGGTAGCACAGAGAAGGAGAAAGTAGAAGTGGAATCTGCAGGTCAGATGATCTGAGTCAAAGCGAGTCATGTGCGTCCTTCAATATCCATTTATAAATTGATCAATTCACTATGTTCTAATGTAACCTTGCAAGTTTTTTTACTTCTTACCTCTTCTTCCTGCTATCCATTATGCCTATGCTGTACGCTCTTCGCTGCATGTTCTGACCGTTGCTGACGTACTGCTACCTCAGGGCTGACCCCTCACAAAAGTACCGTCCGTACAAACCTATCAACCTCCCAAACCGCCAATGGCCCTCCAAAACGTTCACAAAAGCACCTATCTGGTTGTCGACCGATCTACGTGATGGTAATCAAGCCCTCGCGAATCCAATGACTATTGAACAAAAGACTACCTTCTTCCGTCAATTGGTCAAGTGTGGTGTGAAGCAGATTGAAGTGGCATACCCTTCAGCTAGTGATACCGACTTCGGCTTCGTCAGGGGTCTCATTGAGAACAATGAAATCCCCGATGATGTCTGGGTTCAGGTATGATAACTAAAATTTGCTCCTGCGCGCCTGTTTTTTTGCGTCGTGCTGACGGATAGAAATTAGGTTTTAACGCCGGCAAGAGAGGACCTGATCAGAAGAACAATCGATTCCGTCGCGGGATGCAAACACGCGATTATTCACATGTATAATGCGACATCACCTACGTTCCGAAGTGTAGTATTCCGCAATTCGAAGGAACAAACCGTCGAGCTCGCGGTGAAGCACACAAAACTCGTGAAGCAGTTGACGGAAGAGTGCACGGCCAAGTACGGGACAATATTCAAGTACGAGTATAGTCCGGAGACTTTCTCGCAGACGGAACCGGAGTTTGCTGTTGAGATTTGTGAGGCTGTCAAGGCAGCATGGGGCAAGGCTGGTACCGGCGACGACCGTATCATCTTCAACTTGCCTACAACTGTGGAGATTTCGCCGCCCAACCATTATGCGGATCAGGTACAGTGTCCATATCATTTCTTAAACCGCCAATCTCACGAGGACCGCGCAGATCGAGTATTTCTGCAGCCACATCTCTGAACGCGAAAAGGTCATTGTCAGTCTGCATCCTCACAACGACCGAGGTATGGTCTTTCATGGTATATTATTATGTTCACATTTAATCGGCTATCATAGGAACTGGCATTGCTTCGGCCGAACTTGGTGTTTTGGCTGGCGGTGATCGTATTGAAGGTTGTTTGTTCGGCAATGGAGAAAGGACAGGCAACGTCGATCTCGTAAACCTCGCTCTGAATTTGTATACCCAAGGCATTTCCCCTGGTCTCGATTTTAGCGACCTCCAAACCGTTATCGACACCGTTACTCAATGCAATGACCTTCCCGTCCACCCCCGCCACCCTTACGCTGGAGAGCTTGTCTTTACTGCGTTCTCTGGATCACACCAAGACGCTATCAAGAAAGGCTTCGAGGCGCAGAAGATTCGACATGCCGAGGCCGAGGCCAAGGGCGAGCCCCAATACTGGGACATGCCCTATCTTCCAATCGATCCCGCCGACCTGGGCCAGACATACGAAGCCGTCATCCGCGTCAATTCCCAGTCTGGAAAGGGTGGTATTGCCTACCTCATCAAGCAACATTTGGGCTTGGACCTTCCTCGCAAGATGCAAATCGCGTTCTACCAGGTTATCCAGGCGATCTCGGACCGCGAGGCACGCGAGATGATGGTGGAGGACATCACTACAGCGTTCCGCTCTACATACCACTTTGGTGGACCGAAGTACCAAGGTCGTTTGGCCCTCCGAAACTTCAAGATTTCGGCGGAGCCTACTGCTGATCCTGGAGACGATGAAAGCGCTGATCAACGTGATGAGCGACGTCACTTCGACGGTACTTTACTTGTTGATGGGGTTTACCGGGTCGTTCGTGGGGATGGTAACGGTCCTCTATCTGCCCTCTTGGACGCCCTACGCACACACCTTAAGATCGACCTCACGATCCGCGAGTATACCGAGCACGCCGTCGGAGAGGGCAAAGAAGCCAAAGCCGCGTCCTACGTCGAGGTTGTGCCCGCTGATGATCGTAAGTCCACTACATCATGGTGGGGTGTCGGTGTCGACTCCGACATCGCTGGTTCCGGCCTTCGTGCGCTTTTGAGCGCAGTCAACTCTGCCATTGGAGATCGCGCATTGCCAGAATTGAAGCTGAATGTTGGCTTCGGTGCCACTTCGGTACAAGCTGATATTGCAAGTGCCATCGTCAATGCTCTTGGCCTCGAACTCCCGCGCAGATTCCAGGCTTCATTCTTCGAAGTTGTGCAGCGCTATGCACGCGACAGGGAGTCCGAGATTTCGTATGACGACCTCATTAGCCTCTTCCAAAAGACATACTACTTTGGCGTACCATCCAAGTATGAGCTGGGGTCATTCAAACTGGAGCACCTCGATGCTACGCGTCGTCAACTGAACGGAGAGTTCTTGTTCGCCGGTGAGAAGCGTACAGTCAGCGGGGAGGGTAATGGACCTCTGTCATCCACCCTTGCTGCTCTGCACCAGCAGATCAGTGGTACGCTAGCCATTAGGGAGTATTCCGAGCACTCGATTGGTGAGGGTACGGAAGTGGTAGCTGCGTCGTATGTGGAACTGGTGTATGAGGCACCTGGACAGAAGAAGAGGTCTGCGTGGGGTATTGGGACTGATACGGATATTACAGCGTCGGGTATCAAGGCGGTTCTGAATGCGGCGAGCAGCTTGGATGTTGTAGTACTGAAGGCTGTGAATGGTCACTAGGAGGGAAGAATAGTGAAAGAAAGGAAAGTATATAAAAAGCTGTATTATGTACATGGAATTTGAAATATCTGGTGTGACTGAGGTGATGAGGCAGACAGCGCGCAGGTTCGGAGGCGAAGGAAATAAAGTGGGTGGAGTCACGAGTGGACAGGTTGACGGAATAGCAAAGTTGCCACTCTGATCCATCTCTAAATCCAAATACAGCAGGCATCCCAGCTTAACTGCCTCACCACAACTACCATGCCCGCATCTCCAGGCCGCACCTCGCGGTACACCCGCGATTCCAATAACATGGCCAGCTCACGTACCCTTGGAACATCATTGTCTAGTTCCCGGCCATTCCTCAATATGATCAACCCCATGACGTCGCGTACTTACCAAGGCTACATACGCGCTGACCAGTCGCCCGTAGAAGAGGAGAACGAGCTCGAAGAACAGGATCTCGGATCTGGGGGGCGGAGTCGAGGGAGCGGCTCTGGCACTAGTAAAGCTGTGAATACGAACATCAGCACGAGTGGGAGGACAAAGGAGAAGGAGAGAGAGAGGAAGGTATCTTGGGACGCAGGTGCTCCGGAGACGAATACTATACGACCGAATATCAAACAAGACGGTGAAGATAAGAGGGAGGACTCATCAGATGACGAGGTGCCGCAGAGTTTTATAATCGAAACCCCGACTTCGAGAGTGAATGCTGCATTCAGCAAGGCTGCGTCATCCTCCAAGGCGAAAGGGAAGGGTAAAGCCAAAACTTCAGATACTACGACTACTCCTGCAGGCCAGCAGCGTAGTCAACCGTTGTACTCTGTTGCTGGGAGGAAGATACCTCCGACAGGACCTATACTCCCGATCTCCGTGCAGGACAAGAACTTGAATATCCCACCGAGACCTTCCGAAGTGGATGAAGAGGCGGTGCCTTATGCGTCGGGCGCTTCTAATTCTGGGGAGAGTAGTGGGACAGGAGGTGGAAGGCGGCAGGCAAAAGGCACCATGAGAGGATTGGATGCATATGAACGCGCATTGTGGAATTGGGTCAATGTGTATAACTTGGATGCCTTCTTGCAGGAGGTCTATTACTATTATGAGGGGAAGGGAATCTATAGTATTGCTCTCGCGAGGGGCCTGAATTTACTGTTGGTTCCTGCCTTTTGGATTTTTGCTTATCTTGTGTGCTGACGTATTCTGTGACAGGACAGTGGGCTTTGTTATCGGATTCTCGACGTTCTTGTTGGGATGTGTCGATTATTCGAAGCTACGGCATGAAAGTGCAACAGGTCTTTCTGAAGTTATCGTTGATAAATGCGTGTCCAAGTATGTGGTTTTCCCTTGTCTCTTTTCTAGTGCTCATGACCTTTCTTTGTAGGTTTTCGGGGCTAACATTCCTCTTCTTCCTCCTTTTCCTCGCATTCTACATCTGGCAAATCATCTCATTCATCCTAGACGTCCACCGCCTCATCGATATGTACAACTTTTATACGCACCTCCTCAAGATACCCGACGTAAGCACAACCCAATCATGTTCCCCTCGTTTTACTTAAACCTCTCAGGCCGACATCCAAACAATCTCCTGGCCAGAGGTAGTCCGACGCATAGGCGCGATCCGTGAAGAAAACCCTATCACTGCCCTCTCCTCAAAGAACACACGCGGGACCAACGACACAACGACGGCCAAACTCGACGCACATGACATTGCGAACCGGATCATGCGACAGGAGAACTACCTCATTGCCCTGTTTAATAAAGAGCTTTTGGATTTGCGTGTGCCATTGCCAAAACCACTGAGGAGGTTCGTGCCGGAGGAAAAGGGAAAGGGAAAGGTGTTGACGCAGGCTCTGGAGTGGAATTTGAGGTTTTGTTTGATGGATTATTTGTTCGATCATCATGGGAGGGTGAGGAAGGTGTTCTTGAAGAGTAAGAACAGGGTAGTACTTATTGAAGGGTGAGGCTTTTTCGCCGTATTTTGTCAGAATGGATCTAATGAATAGGATGGCTAGGTTGCGTCGGAGGTTCATCTTCATGGGTATTTTGAACGCCATCTTTGCGCCGTTCATTGTATTATATTTGATCATGTATTCTTTCTTTCGATATTTTGAGGTGAGCATCTTGTACGTCTTTTTTTCGTGACCATATTGACGGTTTGGTGCCCATAGGAATATCGTAAAGACCCTTCATCCATTGGTGGACGGAGATATACATCATATGCCAAGTGGAAGTTCCGCGAATTCAACGAGCTTCAACATTTCTTCACGCGGCGGTTAGACGAGAGCTACCCCATTGCGAACATCTACATCGGACAATTCCCAAACGAAAAGATATCTCTCATCATGAGGTATTCCGGCTATGCTTGATTCGTCTCTGCTCCAACTGACAGTCGCTATCTAGATTCGTGTCCTTCGTCGCTGGAGCTTTCACCGCTGTTCTCGTCCTCGCCTCAGTCATCGACCCAGATCTCGTTCTCAAATTCGAAATCACACCTCACAGAACTGTTGCGTTCTACTTGGCTTTGTTTGGTGGTATCTTGACGGTGGCGAGGGGAATGATTCCGGAAGAAAACAGGGTGTTTGACCCGGAGTTGCTGATAACGGAAGTGATCACTTACACGCATTACATGCCTGAAGAGTGGAAAGGACAGCTTCATAGCAAGAAGGCAAGTGACGTCCACCTTGTCACGGCACGAAGACTCATTGGTGTGATTCTCATAGGTCCACCAAGAATTCGGAGAGCTCTTCGCGATGAAGGTCTTAATTTTCGCGCAGGAGTTGGTGTCAGTTGTGCTTACGCCGTTCGTGCTATGGTTCTCGTTGCCGAATTGTGCGCCGGCAATCATTGACTTTTTCCGCGAGTTTTCGGTGCATGTGGATGGAAGGGGTTATGTGTGTAGTTTTGCAGAGTTCAACTTTGAGAGGCATGGGAATGTCAAGGTAACGTTGGGTGCACTCTACGAGTTGGACAAGTGTTAACCTATGTGGTGCAGTTCGGTGCGCCAACGCCAGTGAATGACAAGAAGATGATTTCCAATGAAGGAAAGATGGAGAAGAGTTTCTTGAACTTTAAGGTATGGACGTTCACCCGGTCCTGACAAGAACATCTGATACTTAACAGATACTTTTTTTTGCAGGCCGCCAATCCCGATTGGAACCCTACCGATCCTTCCGGCTCATTGTATCTAAGTCGAATAGCAGACCTGGCTGCAATTGGTACGGCAGGCAGTGCACTTCCTTTCAACCCTCGCGATCCGCATAACATCTCAAACCTGTACCGCCGGAGACACTTTGCAACACAGCAGCCGCCGCATCAACCTATCCCAGGACCTTTCAATGATCATGTACATTTTGTCACTTCGCCGCCAGCACCGCATGTTGGGCTTTCGTCGTCGGTGTCGATACATCTGCCTGGTGAGGAGGGTGCGAGTGGAGGTGGGAAGACATTGGCGGAAAAGGCGCAGGAGTATGATTGGGCACTGAAGCAGAGTCAGAACATGGCTGCTGCGAGGAGGAAAGGGATGGGTACGTCTATGTTGTTGGCTGGGTCAACTGCTGGACTTGGTGGGGCGTCGGTGTATAGTGCTGCGAGGGCGGCAGATTTGGCCAAGACTGTTGTGTTGGAGGATTCACAAGTTGACGCGGCAGTTGTGCCTGAGGGTGAGAGTGAGAAGAGGGGTGGTGGTGGTGAGAGTGAGATTGCTAATGAAGACGGATTGATTGGAGGGAGTGGGCTGGGACTTGGAGAGTCGTATGTGGATGGAGCGAAAAGGGAGAGAATGGGGTATGGGGATGGGCAGGATGGAGGGCAGGACGAGGATGGTGAAGAGTTCTTGGAGGATGGTGGAGTTTTGGCATTGCTTGCGCAGATATATGGGAGACGAGAGGGACCTGTGAGAGGGATTTGAGATGGACGTATATACCTCTGCATTGATTGCGATTTCTTGTGTTTTCAATAGACGCATTTTACATGATTAGTGGTAATAATGACATTTGTGTTTCTACGATGATATGGGTGATTACTGGGACTTGTCCTTGGCGAGAATATCTTGGACGCGCTTTACTTTCCCATCGTTGCCTGTACCTGGATCGATATTGCGGTCGACGCGAGTGCCGATGCGGATGTCGGTCGCGATGCGGGGAGCGCCTTTAGCGTGGACGGCGGCATGACAATCGTGGATAGCCTGGGAGACTTGAGACCAAGGGCCTTCTAATGATGTATGATGTCAGCGTGAGCGAGAATATAGGGAGAAAAAGACAGATACCAAGATTGGTGCCGTAACCACTTTGGGTGGATGGATTTGAGGAGGAGGATCTAAGTATGATGGAAGGAAAGCTTACTGCATCTTGAGAAATAAAGTGAGGATGCATCAAGAAGCATACAAGTGGATGGAGGAAACCTTGAAGGTGAGGCCGGATTTCTCAAGGACGCGATGGCACTCTGCAATGTATTCTGCGACCTGAGTAGGGATGCGTCAGGGGCAGGGGCGGAGCAGGGAGGGAAGAGAGCGGACAGAGGGCTCTGCGGTGCCCATGGGAATGAGGCAGAAGTCTGAGGAAGGGGTAAAGAAGGTGATAGGAGGGGTAGAGAAGGACTACGTGCCTGCGACGGCGTAGAGGTCGGACATGGGTGGATGAGGATGGAGAGGGTGCGGAGTTTGAAATCGAAGAGAATGCAGCGTTGATCTACCAACTGCCCAAGACTCCTCAAAGCGTATGCCGTCGACCGCCATCCAGTCCCGCATCGCCGCCTTTGAGGCCCAAGCACACCACCCAAATGCACGCCCACCATCCCCCCAGAAGCCCTCTCTCGCCCACAAGACCTCTCTCATCGATCTCCACGACTGGGTCCTCGATGATATGCCCCCAGTTCCCCACGTCCAGCTCGACTCTCCACCCAAACCCAAGCCAAAACCCAAGCCGAAGCCGCCAGCCCTCCAGGTGAAGAATGAAAATGGGGCTAAAAAGAGACCACCATTGCCGCCACGTAGGAGTTCGCGAGACGGCGACACCTCTCTGCTCTACCCCCCACTTGGAGGTATTGAAGCTGTGAACGGAGAAAACGGACGGAAGGGAAACCATGTCCCTGCGTCGTCCGTCTCATCTTTCCACTCGGTCTCGCTATCGTCTGACACGGACCCAGACACACCCAACTCTGTTGCTAACATGATCGCGACGTATCCGATTGACAAAGCTCCTCCTAGTCCCTCCAGTCTCACAGAATCTTTTGAGGAGATCTCTATCCCACCACCCCTTCCACAACGCCCTTCGAACCTTAGTAACGGTAGTAGCAGCAATAGTAGCATCCCATCCCCTCCGCCGCGGTCGGCCCAGTCACAAACAACTCCAACTCAGACCCCTCTTCCTTACGTTCCTCGTAGGGTCCCACCGCCGCCTCCCTCCCGTGCATCCGACCGCTCTTCCATCCAAAGCTCAGCTAGCTCCTCTCAATCCAGACGCAGCAGCAGCAGTGTCCAAACTCCGACTCTCGTGACTACCCTGCCCCTCCCTCCCCCATCAACACCATCCCCTGCTACCATCGCCAAGACTAAGCGACCTACGCCCGTCCCCTCGGCTGCGCGTAAACGTTATCATGCCGTATTCAATGCAAATATCATCCAACGACGACGTGCAGAGGTGGTTGCGGCGAAGAAACCCCAACGGCTCTCACATACCGAGGCAAAGCGTACGAGACAGGCTGCCGGATGGCGTGGACTCTCGGTTGATCTCATCACTGCCTCACCCGAGGAATTGTTGAATGACGATGAGAGAGGTAAGGAGAAGGAGAAGGAAATACAGGTTGACGAGACTGTTGGACCGGACGATCGTCTTGAGGCCGCAATTGTAAAGGCCATATGGTCTCGTTCGAGGATTGAAAAATCCAAGCTGGCTGAGATCTGGTCGGTTTATTGTTCTCTACCGTTCCTTGCCCTCTCTGATCAATTGCCTTTGCAGGAACGAATGTGACCCCGAAGGAACGGCCTCTCTCGATCTTGAAGGGTTCATTCGTGGCATGTGGCGTATTGACGAACACCTTCGTCGTACTCAAACACAAACTCTCGCCCTCCGCAATGCGAGCTCTACCAGTCTCACATCCCTCCGCAGCGGACTCGGTTCCTTCAGAATCAAATCCGGCCACCCCGGTCTTCAAAGAAGTACTAGTAGATCGTCCCTCGGCACATCTCTCAGCAGATCTTCTAGCGTCAGCAGTCGACCTCCCGCAAGTGCTGCTTATGAGCATCCACCTCCTCCAGTACCCAAGATTGTTTTACGGTAGTCTTCCATTCCCGGTCTTTTCTGTTCATTGTCGGCCAACTCGAACACTTACCTAGATAGTCATTCCTTTAGTACACTTTTAATTTTATTGCATTATTAATACTGATGAAACGAAATTGTTGCTCAAAAAAACCAAGAAATTTTCAAACAATATATACAATGTACATTTCCGCAAGACGCATCTTAGAGTGTCGGACTTCCCTCCCTTTGTCTTTCCTCCAGCCTCGCTTGCCATAACTGCGTGAGCGCTACGCCCAGCTCTTTTCCGAGGGCAAGGGCCAGTGGCACCGGAACTGCATTTCCAATTTGTCGAATTTGCTGCAGAGGAGGGTCAAAATTTTATTTCTATGAGGCGATGTGAAGCTCACATCCTCGTAGATACCAGAGCCTGTTTTTGTGGACTCGAAAATATAGTGGTCAGGGAAACCTTGAGCGCGGGCACATTCGCGGATCGTGACCATTCGTCGTTGCTTTAAAAAAAAAAAAATACGTATTTGGCACTTGAACGGAAAGAGGGCAAAGTGCAAGGAAGGGGCATACGTTAGGATGTAAAGGTCGTGCATTCTTTGTCGCGGGGTTAAGTTGCGTCATGGTGCACGCAAAATGGCCGTCGTGAGATAATCGACCATAGAAAGCTTTATTATGGTACATCAGCATGTAGTGTTTGATCTTGAGCGTACATGGTATACATACATTGCTTTTGTTTGGGATTATGCCTGAAATTGGGTTGAAGAACCGCTGGCAAATCTGTAAAACACCCGATCAACTGACGTGCACGGAGGCAAAAGAGCAGTTTCACCTTTGTGGTCAGCACCATCTTCCAGGGGCACTGTCGTTGTCCTATACAAATAGCCTGAGCACTAATGAGGAGTGAGAAAAAAAGAGTATGCTCACGCCTCAACAATCCTCTCAGAAAACCGTTTTGTGTAGTGTCCTTGTACCTTTTCATCCTGGCTCATTTCTTGCCTCAGCCAGATCTGGAACCTATTCTGCGGTTTTGTCCGGTATTCTACGCCTTGCGGATAACCCGGATACATGTGGAACTCGTTCGAGACCTGGCTGTCGTAGACTGCGTTGAACCGAGGGATCCCAAGTTCACGAGAGCGTTTGAGATCAAACTGTCTGTCAGCAGCAGTTTGATCAATAATCGAGTGTGGATTGATCCTGTACGCGAGGTTGGGTCGGGTGTTACATAAATGCGCCTGTGAAGATGTACATACCAGTCGAACTTGGGCTGAAAAAAGTGGGAGAGATAAGCATATCTATTTTCAGTTGGAACAAGAGCGAAAGGGAACGTACCAGATCCCCTATAGCGGCCGCAACAGTTATTGGTTTCAACGGTGCGCACTGATGTGCTTCACCAGGGACAAGACTTCTCGTCGGTGGTGGCAACTTCGTCCCAATAGGTAAAAGCGGATTACGAACACCCCTCTTCCAGGCATATACTGGTACCGGATGCTTCGGCAACGGAATGCCACGTTTTGCAGCCCAGAAAATTACCCGCTCACGACTTTGTGGCGCCCCGTACTGTCCCGCCTGGAGAAGCTTCCAATGAACTTGGTACCCGAGAGCGACAAGGGCACGCATAATGAACTTGACGACGCCCGATTTAATACCACCGGAAAGGACACGTCCGATTTTTTCGCTAAGAAGAGGGTGGTTCAGGAGGCCGCGTACGTTCTCAAGGAGGAGGTAGTCGGCGCCGTAGTGCTCGAGGTAGCTGAGCATATTGCAGGGCATTGTAGACCGAATGTCGTCTGCTTGCTATGGCGAACGAGTCCAGGGCACAACTCTCTATGCAAGAAGTAGACTTACCTTGTTGTGGTTCGCCCCACTAAAAGATTGACATGGAGGTCCTAGAGATTATTAGATCATTCACGACGACGGCGCCGAATATGGGTTGACTTGACTTACCCCCAAAGATGAAGTCAACTTCATCCTTATTTGGCATGGCCGGACACTTTAACTTGCCATCGTTCGATAGCAAAGGTGGAGGTTCCTTGCCTTGATATGACTCAATTGCGTGTTTCAGCAGCAGGCTACTGTCTTGGCAGTAGACCTTGGTCTGGGGATGATTGCGTCTATGATTATTGTCAGCTACACCGGATAACTGAAAGCCAAGGAGCCATGCTCACGCATAAGTTTTTGCAGCCGCAGGGGAATATTCGACTGCCCATTTCGTTTCGACGTATCCCGAAAGATCCATCCCCGTTCCAAGTCCACCAGCACCTGTCATACACATCTAGCTATGGCTCGAATTCTAAGATGTATGGCCCAAACATACCACTAAATAGTTCCAGTCCCCGAAGTGGCCCATTCCGGTTGAACAGATCCTCAGCTCGAGTGAGGTCGCATTCCCGGGTGCTTAGGCACTCATGACAGAATTCCAAGTCGTCTTTCTCAATATGAAACAACCCTCGCTTTGAGTCACCCTTTTGATTTAGATAGAAATGGTCGTTGTGCTGGATCCATTTGTTGATCTCTTCCTGGTTTCGCAGGTATCGCACGTAACATCGACCGTCCAGTCGTTCCGGGTCAATTTCTCCGATTCGAGCTGTTATGTAAAGACGTCGCTAGCTAGACTCTCAGCCAGAGGCAACAAATAAACAGCCTTGTGCCTTACCTCATCATAAAGCAATTCCTTGGTTTTGCTACCTTGTGGACCTAGCTGAACACAAATATAATCATCATATCGTGCAAGGTAGCGAACTCGAATCTTGACATTATCATCCGAGCCGCCATTGCCAATATCCACTATTTGTCCCATTTCGAAAAGATTGTTTTCTGGGTTGGACGGCCGGATGTAGACGAATTCGTGAAGGTGATAGGTAACGTTATGCAGGACAAAACCGTTCCGGAGTCGTCGGGTTTTATACACTTGCGTTCGCATGGCCTCAAAACCACAGGAAAAACACGGGCGATGCGAGGGTAACGTCTGAAAAGCGATGCCGTACTCTTCTTTTGTTGGCAGATTGACAAAAGCTGCATGCTCCTCATCCCAAAGAAATCTACCGGAAACACCATAAGCCCGTGAAACGTCAGGGGATAATATGTCTCTCACCCGCAGTGGTAGTCTTCAGATCTAGGATCCCGATTGTCGTATGGTTCCTTCGCGTCGCCTTCCAACATCCGAACTTCGCATTTTTTAAAGATACTTGCAACTGGGTTCGTTGCACATGAATTGATGAGATAGAGGGATTTCGAATGTGCCGCTTCCTGGAGAATTGTTTTGGATCCATGAACCAACCATTGGCCATGGAAGAGCTTTTCCCCCTTTTCCTCGAAGAAGTAGAATATTTGACAAAACCTATTGCATCTTCAACATCAATAATACGACGGCAGTAAACTTGGCCGTACCAGAGCTGATTGCCATACTGGTTCGGGGACTGTGCAGCGGCTGTCTTGTCGTTTTGTGCCCGCGCTCTGTTCGGATCTTCGCCTGGAATGACCATCACAACTTCTCCGGCCTGGAGCAGGTTCAGAAACACCCCGTCCTCAGACCTCAAGAATGGGCACACTCGCCTGGTATTCAACGCCATCAATTTTGACACTGATATAGTAACTGTGGTTGTTGGCCGCAGGCATCCCCCAGATAATTGAAGTTGGATTTTCATTGTGTTCCTTGACATCTGCAATTTCTTCTGCGACATCATGAGCTTCTTGTGGCTCGCCAACGACTCGGAACGGGTTGTTGAACAATTGTTCTGCAATTTGACCGACGATGGGAGTGATCACTGTTGCTTTTTCTTGCTCAGGTGCCCGAGACAGACTCTTCTGCCTTGAAGTAGATGCTCGAGGGGTATTCCGCTGAGCAGTTGAAAAAGCCACGGGGGCAAACACGTTGGTAGTAAAATGTTTGAGTAGAGGAGAACGCTTGAGACTCAAGCCACAATCTTCGATGAGCGGATATATAGCCGAAGCCAAAAATGCTCTCTGTAATCTGAATGAGCACGAACACGTCAAGAGGGCAATATAGCAGACACACAACGTCATCTTGCTCTACATCATCTTGACTGAGCTTGTGTCCGAGGATGGTTTTAACTGACACAACAGAACTCATACGGGAAGATAACCGATGCAGGTTTTCGAGGAATTCCTCATATGTAATCCTGGCTTCCCGCAATGCTCCGGCAATCGCAAGATGTAGGACATAAACCTGGGTCCAGAACGGTGTGAAATAATCCCGATAAAGCGCTGAAGGTCTGCCAAGAATGTACCATGCCACCTTAGTACGAATGTATATATTTCTGTAGTCAAAATTTACTATAAGCGATTGAGACATGGATGTTAGCTAGACACTCACTGATCCATCTTCCCTCCGTCGTAATGATAGAACGTCATTTCCAGGATACGCGAGGTCCGTATGCGGATGGACGATTCAGAGTCGTCGGAAGCTGACATGGCGTCGTCGTCATCGTCATCTTGCTCAGTTCCTTCCTCTTCATCCTCTTCATTGTCTCCGGATTCTTCTTCCTCATCGTCCTCGTCATCCTCAACCTGCTTCAACCAGGGTTTTGCTCTGCCCATTGCAATATAGCTGCCAGTTTGGCCAAGTTGCACCTCAAGAAGTTGAGCTAATGGAATCATCTCGCCTGAAGCTTGTTCGACAATGGAGACATCATGCAACAGACGAACAGGGATGTCATCTGTATCAGAAACGGCTTCTTCGCCATCCAATAGGGTATCTTCCAATACATAGTTATCTACTACGGCTTGTAACTAGTATTAGTGTCGTGAAACTGGAAGAGGGTAGAAACATACTTGGGTCTTGTTGTATGACTTCTTCCTCGTTTTCTGTCGCATCTAATGGAGATCCGTCATAAATTGATAGTGTCGGAGAAAGCGGTGGAGGTGGTGATAAGATGGTCTGGCAGGGTGTACAATCATATTAAGGTATTGGGAATGAGACAACTAGCACGTCGATTGAAGGTTTGAGACATTTGAACCTTGCCGCAATTGCTCAGCCTACGCTTCTTGGATTGGGATGTTCTGCATGGAGACAGCGGCTCGGAAATACGCTTGGTGCGGGGTGGAGGAGAAGGGATTTCGACGTAAATGGTTCTTTTCATTGAGATAAAGATTGTATTGAAGTGACCCAAGACGAGATCACAATGGTGTGGAAGTAAAGGACAAATTCAAGCGCCGACCTGTTGTCTCCCACCAGCACCCTTCTCCCTCTTCCCACCCATGTCTTCGCTCCCAGTCATCGACCTCGGGGTCGATTACAAGGCCGATAAAGGTACATACATGCCCTATTCTCTCATTGCAGTCATGCTGACGCTCTGGCAGACAAAATCAAGGATTTTCTGCAAAAGTTCAAGGGATCGCAGGAGAAGGACCTCGCACAAAACTTTGCTGATATTGACATTCGCGACGATGAGCAACTGGAGTCAGATGAATCAAGCCAGCTCAAATATATGATCCAGCTGGTACGCGTAAATACGCGCTTTTGACGCGTCTCGACGCGCTCATCCCCCTCCTCCCATAGCAAAAGATCGCAAACAGGGAACAGCAGATGCTAGTAATCGAATTGGAGGACATTAGTGAAGTAAGGTTTCCCGAATATTACTCATACATGCTCATGACATCCTTGCAGCACCAATCCACTGCAGGCGATCTTGTTTCCCGAATACGATTCAACACGCGTCGATATGTTCAGCTCTTCTGCGAGGTCGTCGATGAGCTCATGCCCCAACCCACGAAAGATATCTCAGAGTACGATGAAGTCATCGATGTCATCCTACATCAACGCAGGGAGCGGAATGAGCAGATAGAAGGTGGACAAGAAAAGTTCCCAGACCATTTGTTGAGGAGATAGTGAGTGGCAGTCTAATCATGAGCTTGATGACGTTACTCACCTATCATGCTAGTAACCTCTACTTTAAGCCGCTAAAACACGATGTTCCGCTTGCTGTTCGAGATGTCAAAGGTTCTTATCTTGGACGTCTCATCACCGTCCGGGGAATTGTTACCCGAGTATCAGAGGTCAAACCCCTTCTCCAAGTCAACGCTTATACCTGCGATGTTTGCGGTTCGGAGACCTTTCAAGACATCGCTAACAAGACGTTCACACCCCTCGTTGACTGCGAAAACCAAAACGAATGTAAGAAGAATGGTATTCATGGGTCCCTTCACATGCAAACGAGGGCTTGTCGATTCAGTCCTTTCCAGGAAGTCAAAATTCAGGAGATGGTGAGTAGAATCTCACTGTCGATATATCCAGGAACTTATCCCGGCTTCAGGCTGACCAAGTTCCAGTTGGCCATATTCCGAGGTCTATGACAATTCACGTCCATGGGAATCTTACCCGTTCTATGCACCCTGGAGATGTCGTGCACCTTGGAGGCATATTCCTACCCATTCCATATACTGGTTTCCAAGCCGTTCGCGCTGGGCTTCTGACCGATACATATCTCGAGGCACACTACATCCACCAGCTCAAGAAGCAATACAGCGACATGGAGGTTACGCCAGAAGTCATCCGCAAAATTGAACAACTCAAGCGTGACGGAAATATTTACAATAAATTTGCTATGAGCATAGCGCCTGAAATCTATGGCCACCTTGACGTCAAGAAGGCCCTGCTTCTTCTTCTGGTTGGGGGTGTAACTAAACTGACTGGAGATGGCATGAAAATCAGGGGCGACATCAACATCTGTCTCATGGGTGATCCTGGTGTTGCAAAGTCCCAGCTCCTTAAATATATTTCCAAGATTGCTCCCCGAGGTGTCTATACAACGGGCAAAGGTTCTTCAGGTGTTGGTCTTACAGCCGCCGTAATGCGAGACCCAGTCACCGACGAGATGGTTCTGGGTACGCGTCCAATCAATCTCCATGTGTTTCATCAACTTACATTTGAAAACAGAGGGTGGTGCTCTTGTGCTTGCCGACAATGGTATCTGCTGCATTGATGAGTTTGATAAAATGGAGGAATCCGATCGTACCGCTATCCATGAAGTCATGGAGCAACAAACCATCTCGATTTCCAAGGCTGGTATTTCAACAACCCTCAATGCACGTACATCCATTCTCGCTGCTGCCAACCCTCTGTATGGTAGATACAACACCAAAGTATCGCCGGTGGAAAACATCAATCTTCCAGCTGCTCTTCTATCTCGTTTCGACCTACTATTCCTAATCCTCGACAAACCCACACGTGAAGATGACGAACGCCTTGCTCAACATGTCACTTATGTTCATATGAATAACCGACACCCAGACCTTGAATATGAGGTCATTGACCCCACGATTATGAGGCACTACATCGCAATGGCTCGCCAAAGACGACCAGTCGTGCCGCCCGAAGTGTCAAACTACATCGTCGATTCTTATGTCCGCTTACGCAAGATGTCCAAAGAAGATGAAAAAGCCAACAAATCCCACACCTACACTTCCGCCCGTACCCTCCTTGGTGTCCTTCGTCTCGCCCAGGCGCTCGCCCGTCTACGCTTTGCAGACTCGGTCGAACATAGCGACATCGACGAGGCCCTCCGCTTGATGGAATGCAGTAAAGAAAGTCTGCATGATGATGCCGAGAAGGAATTCGAACCTGACAAATCCGTTGTCAGTCAAATTTACCGGTTGATTAAGAGTATGGGTGGATCGAGGGGTAGGAGAAAGAGGCAGAAGAGGATGGGTAGAGGACCGGCAGGGGAGAGAGATATGGACGTTGATTCGGATGATGATGACGATGATGAGACACTTTCCATGGTTGATATTCGTGCGAGAGTGTTGAACGCTGGCTTTACAGAGGCCCAGCTTATGGAGACTATTCGTCAAGTGAGTATCCTTCATTGTTTTATGGGTCGCTTGATACTTATACTCACGTGAACAGTACGAGGACTTGGACATCTGGTTCTTGGTCAACAATGGAGCCAAACTCCAGTTTAATACCATTCGCGCTTGAGAAACCTCTCGTCGAATCATATTTGTATTTGCTGCTAGCTCTCGGTGTAGTGTATGTCTGCCATCTGTAACATTATTGCCATTTCGTGGCTACTTTTCCTTCCTGGATAATTCTTGCTGTGTTATCAACTTTGGAACCGCTATTACCACCGACTATGCTGTGACAAATAGCATAGATAATAAATGGTTTCCTGAACTCGAATGCTCTAAAAATATTGGAGTCGATCAAATAGATACAACCGAAAAAAAGGTAAATTATTCCAGACTGGTATTAAATATCCAACAGTGATGCGGAATACAGAGAGAATGAGAACTAGGATATTCCAGTAATCCTATGCCGTTGATGCGCTCGCGTGTTCCCAGCTTCCCTCTCCGCTCGTGCTCGTGCTCGAGCTATGCTCACCAGTCGGACTGATCAGCCTTGCATCTTCGTTCCTTCGACCCTTATCACCATGATGATTTCCGTCATCTTCCTCTCCTTCCGAGGAACTATCATCATGATAATGTTCTTGCCTAGGGGTAATACCCCCAGTCGTTGCAGGGTCTTCATCGTCCAAGAAACCCGAATGGAATCCAATTCCTTCCGTCGATCGACCAGGCACTTGTGGTCTCCTCAAACCCGTATTCTCATCCACATACTCATCCTCATCATCCGACACCTCACCAAACGCATCATACAATTCCCTCGCGCGCCCAGTACTCGCCGGTCGACCATCCAACGCACCCATAGACATTTCCTCGTTGCCGACACGATCGTACCCGCTGTTACGTTGCTTCCTCCTGCGACGATAGAAGAACACAGCGGCCCCGATGCCGAAGAGGATGACGAGTGCGAGTGCGCCAAAGAACCATTTCTGATTCGAGACGAGGTTGGACATATCGGAGAACCAGCCTTCATCCGGTGTTGCGTTGATTCCTGTTGCAGCCGCGCCTAATATCCCCGTTGAGGTTGGTTTGCTGCTAAATGCGGGTCTGGAGTTTTCGCCTTCTTTCGTGCCGCTATCACCCGGGAGGTGAGCCGTGGGTTTCGGGTATTGTTTGGTTTGGGTGGGTGAGGGATTGATTGGACGCATGAGTGCTTCTGTTGGTGGGAGAACGTCCTCGACGTTTGGAACTTCGAAATTTCGTGTTTTCTGTGGATCGATAGCGGAACCCCATAAAATCATGTTCCACCCTAGGAATGAACCATTATTCTTTTCGGGCTCGTCTTGGTCGAACACGCGGATTGTCCAGTCACCAACGGGGTTTTCGCCCCTGCAGCAGCTTGAGCTGTCCGTAAAGCCACCTACAAGATAAAACTCACCAATGCTTCACACTCATAAATGTCCACCCAGGGAAGCCAGTATCGGCAGCGTCGTACTGACGCTTCCCAGCTAATACACTCTTAATGCCGTTAGGACTGATAACCTCCACCTCTACATCCCCTCGTCGGGTATGCTGGATCCACACTTTGACGTTGATATGCTCGAGCTTTTCAAAGTTGTTGTCATCCAGCATCTGCTTCGTGATCGTGATCTTGCTCTCAACCCCCATGGACCCAATAAACTGTCCACCAGTGAAATTGCCCTGGTTATCCATCCTTCCATCATTAAGCCGAACCGTGTCGGTAGCAAGCCAGGTCTGGGGCTTGACGAGGGACCATGACTGAGCGGCTTTGACGAAGGCATATGCGTCGAGGGCTCCATAGCCGTATTTGTAGCTGTAGAGTCTACCTGTCGCAGTCTTCTCCCAGTCTTGATCGTCTGGATTAACAATCCGTGCAGTCTCAAGGCAAAGGTATTGAATGTCGCGCCATGTGAGGTCAGGGCTAGGAGTCCGTGTCAGCACAAACCTTCCACCAAGATCGACACTACATACCGAGCCTGCAAAGCCAAAGCGAAGACACCTACGGCATTTGGTGCCGCAGCAGACGTGCCTCCATGCGTCGTGGCACAAGCGTCCTTGCCCTTGTCAGTTGTGACCTTAAAATAGACGTGAGAGCTTTGTAGAAGAAAAAAAGGAAGGGCACTAACGATATGTTGTCCGCCACC
This sequence comes from Podaxis carcinomalis, assembly GCA_018524395.1. Taxonomy (NCBI): domain Eukaryota; kingdom Fungi; phylum Basidiomycota; class Agaricomycetes; order Agaricales; family Agaricaceae; genus Podaxis; species Podaxis carcinomalis. The sequence continues at coordinate 42,694 of JAEUWJ010000039.1, forward strand.
AGAACTGTACGCGACAATCATATTGGCAGCGCAGGATTCCGAGTAATACGGGTGCATACCCTTGTAATCAATAGCAGCCACGGTGACCGAGTATATGCTGTTGGTATAGCCATCAAAGTTGCATTGGTCTCCTGAAGCAGCACCGTTGCCGCTAGCGAAGACAAATATCGAACCCTTTCCATTCCGACCGTTGTTAATGCCATTTACGACAGCTTTCTTGATCAGGTACCCGGGACCTTCCATAGACTGGCCGTTGTCGGGCGGACCCCAACTACAACTGTAAATGGATACGTTTTGGAAGCCATAATTAAGGGCAGCCGCTTCATCGACGTCTGAAATTGGCCCGGAAAGGATGCGAACGCCAGCAACCTTGGAGTCGTAGGCAATACCGACACCACATACATTATTCTTTCGCGCAGCCACTTGACCCGCACATCGTGTTCCATGGTGGTCATCGAAGTTCTTGGGAGTAGGAAGTGGTTCGTGGTCGTTGAAGTCATACGAATCTTCAGCATCCTGGCCAAAAATGAGGAAAACGTTCATAAATGAAAAACATAGAGCGCGTACAAAGTTTTCCGCGAGATCCTCGCTTGTATAATCCAGACCATCATCCACCAGTGAAGAAATAACGCCCTTCCCGGTGAATCCCATCTCCCACAGGGGTGTTGCGTTCATCATGTTCTCCGGGAACTCGTTATTGACGAGATGCCATTGCTTGTTGAATAATGGATCCTGGATGCCTAGTCGTGAAGCAACAGCACGGGACAGGGACTCAGGCTCAGAATCTCCTTGTCGTCGTAAGGGTGGCGGGGCACGTTTGACTCGCTGTCGTAGTTCCTGCCTGGATAGGTATTTGACAGAGGATACGATCCTTCGCGCGTGATCCGCGCCATCCGATCGTATTGATAGAGGTGAGTTTGCCCTTGCTCGAAGGTTTTCGAAGGTTTCGAGGACCCGGTCTCGAGGTTCCTCTCGTGTTGATAGGCCATGTAGCTCATGTAGCTGTTTCGGAGTGCGGACTAGCCAGTGATTCGTTAGTTCCCCTGCCTGCTCCACCAGTTCTACGCCGAGCACTTGCAGGACATCGTCCAGCGATGCCAGGGAGGTGTGAGGGTTGTGTTCAATAACATAGTAGTGGTGTGTGTCGTAGGAGCGTTTAGCAGGAGATGCAGCAAGGATACATTGTAGCAGCAGCAAGGAAGCCGCTGACCAGGGAAGGCGCATAGTTAGGCCTGGTGGTGGAGGATGGCAAGGCCAGTTAATTTAGCGCCGACGCAGCATCGAACAGCCAGCTCAGTCAATTGCTGCACAGCCACTGTTGCCTGTGACGCTTTCCTAATGCAGATCCACCCCTGCCTTCTCGACTTGCATCAAGATGGGCTTGCGACCTTGTGATATGCACCAGCATGCTCACCCTGTCGTAATTCGTTTTTGGTCGGATATCAACGTCCTTACTCCATCCAGTACTCTCCAACATACCACCTTCGTTTCAGGCATCCCACCCTCCAGTCCCAAAGAACGCCCCTCAAACGCGTAACATTCAAAGTGGAGCCCCAGTCACGAATGGCCAAGTGCCTCTACTTGTTCGCCCTCCACATTATCAACATGGGAATTGACAATCTCTGCTCTTTTCTTGTTGAAATCGTCTAGCTGGCTATTTTTAGACTGGACTGTCGGCCTCACGGAGCTGCACTGTCCCGTGGGTCCCTTATCTCGCCTCAAAAATGAATTTATAGCACCTGCTTCTTCTTATCGTTGAACTACCATGGAGTCGCTGGCTAGCGCCCCACCTGCTGAAATGGCTCTATACAAAGTCCACTGGTTCAGGAGCACCATTTTCCAAGTACTGGTTGTGGGAGGGGTATTCTTCTGTGTATGTGCTTATCTTCCGGTCTCTGCAAAAGCTGGACTCGCTTTTAGGCCCCTGGCATGTACAATGCCCTAAGCTCCTTGGGCGCTGGCGGACTCGCTACTCCTTGGTACGCCAACGCGACCGCCGCCGCTGGCTATGGTGAGGCGTTCACGTTATCGTGGAAGAAGCACGTTCTTATCGGACCTAGTTTTCATGGCCGTCTTATGCGTCATTGGTGGGGTTATCGTCAGCAAGATTGGCGTTAGAATCTCTCTTCTTGTAAGCAATGCCACTACTCTTCCTGTCCTACGCTCATGCCAAACCGCAAGATCGCGAGTGTGGGCGATATCATGTAAGTCAGAGACTAGCCCCTCCAGGCTCCCGCTAAATTCATTGTTATCAGTTATGCAGGAAGCCTTTATCTCAACTCTAAAAATGGGACGCAATGGTTCCTTCTCTTTGGGTCGATTGTTTCCGGGATGACAGATGGGTTGATGTACGCAGTCGAAGGTCCAATCATCACAGGTGGGTATGTCAGGCGTGAACTCGACGATTATGTTATTCATGTGCTTAAAACCAGCCTATCCCGAGCCCCATCGTAGGGGGCGTATGCTAGGCCTCTGGGTCTTCATGCGCAATGCCGCCCCAGTTATTGGTGGCGCTATCATTTTTGGGCTCAACGCCAAATTGGATTCGACTGGCGGCGTTTCTCTTCGGACTTACCTTGTCATCATCGGCATCATGTGCGCTGGACCATTGATTGCGCTGCTGCTCTCGCCTCCAGAAAAGGTACAGAGGAAGGACGGTGTCAAAATCGTTTTCCGGAAGATGGGATGGGCTAGAACTATGTATGAATTTTACAAGGTCATAAGCTCACGCGACGTAAGTGTTTACCGTTGTTTCCATTTTACATGCATTAATTTTCAACCCAAAAGATTCTCCTATTGTGCCCACTCTTTTTCACATCATGGTTCTACGGATCTTACATAGGTATGCTCTTCCCAACCCTACTACTTCCGACTCTTCACCAGTTATTGCAGGAACCCTGCAAACACAGTATTTCAATGTCCGCACTCGTGCCCTTTGTGCCCTCGTGACGCCATGGGGCGACATCGCCGGTGGATTCGTCATCGGATATTTCCTCGATCATGCGAAGCTCTCAGTTAAGCAGCGTGCTCGATGGAGCTTCGTCTCCTTGATGGTTCTGAACCTCGCGTTGTGGGTTTGGACAGCAATTGTTACGAAGCAGCTTGAGGACCAGAAACCTGTGATCGACTGGACTTCTGGATCTATGTTTGGCAAGACATTTTCCCTGTTCATTTTGTTTGAATTTGCGACAATGGCAACGCAGACCAGCTTGTATTGGATTATCAGTCATAGTAAGCGCAATTGACCTACATATATCTAGCAAGGCGAATAACTGAAGTATACCACCAGTGTCAGATGATTTCATCGTCTTGTCTTACATGACTGGAACTCTGCGCGGTGTGGAGTGCGCTGGGCAAGCTGTCGCATACGGAATAAAATCCAGCGATACAACGGATTGGATATCCATTGGGCTGAATGTCGGCCTCAGTATGTGGGAGATTATTTTTATTCATTAAATATTCTAATACTGGCACAGTTGTTTTTTCCTTGCCTTTTGCTTGGGTCACAATACGCAAAATTGGCGTACAAGGGTTTGAGAAGATAAACTTCAGCGACAACCAACCTGACGAGAAGGCGAAGGTGAAAGGGTCTGAAGAAGGTAGTATTACACCTGACTCCAAGAGCTTGTCTTGAATGCTGTGCACCTTGTGTATGAACCGGTATGTTACGAGAAAACTATGAATTCATTTAGGTCTGCCAACATAATACACAATGAAGAACACCGTAGAACGGGACGCCCAAAAGTGAAAGGATGGATCTGGAGTGATTCTGATTGCTAAACAAGGAAACTTTCTAGACTTTTCTAGCAAGCTGTGGTTTCCCTGATAATCCTACTCGTTAGGCCCCACAACCCTGCTTACTCATCCGAAGACAGGAGTGACTTCTAGAACGTGCTGTGGTTACGTCGAGCTACATGGGCCTCTGACTTATAAAAGGGAGGGTTTCAGTACTACGAGCTTCAGACAAGTATCAAGCATAATCAAACAATCGACTCTACTCTACGCTCTTACCTAGCTCTCTAATCTCTAATTTACCAACATGTCCAACAGCTCTGTCTGGTTCTACGAGCCCTTCTACGACATTGACCGCTTCTTCGACGAGGCGTTCAACGTCTTCAATCAACGCCTTACGAATGGCGGTCAGGTCCAACGTCGTGTCACTGACGGAGGCGATGGCAACTCCATCAGGTCCTTGAAACCTCGGTATGTATTCTTTTTCTCGAAATGCTTGAATGACAACTTACAGTAAGGTGCAGAATGGACCTTCACGAGGACACTAGCAAGAATGTTGTCACCGCGACATTCGAGCTCCCTGGCTTGAAGAAGGAGGATGTGAACATCGAGCTGCAGAACAATCGCCTCACGATCTCGGGTGAAAGCACCATTTCATCTGCTCACGACCAGAGTGGATATGCAGTTCGCGAGAGGCGATTCGGGAAGTTCTCCAGAACACTCCAGCTTCCCGAGGGGATCAAGGTATGTATATTTTCTTACATGTCTGCGGTTCCGAATAGACTTGCTGACTGTTCGCGTGAACAGCCTGAGGAGATCAAGGCTTCGATGGAGAACGGCGTTTTGACTGTTACCTTCCCCAAGACTTCTCCGGAGCTTGCGCCGAAGAGGATTGCACTTCTCTAAGCGGGGATCTCTAGGGAATGGTAGTAGTTGATATCACGAACAGTCACGATTAATGTGTATTCTAAACTTTTGGTTCTCAGACGGTAGTTACTTGACAATCATGTGCCAATGAATGTACTTCGCTGTATCTTGAATGATTGTCTCGTGTGATCAATCCACTTGTTCCGCCTAATGTGATCTCGGATATGACAAAGCTGGTGAGAACCCCGGTCTTGTATGTAAAGCCGTTCCGTCCCTCGGCGTTCCTTATACCCATTCAACAAAACCGGGAAACACCAATAAAGTAGAAATAATGGCAATCAGAGCCAGATGCGTATTCGTGAAATCTGGATCCGGCTTCTAACCAATATGACTGGCCCGCTGCATCTCTGACATAGTGGTAAATTATTGAATGGCACATACGAAGCAATTTGGCGTTTTATGGAAACATTTCGCGCCGACGCAAGGTTGTGTATCTACTGACGACCGCTGGCTCGTCTAAAGTCATCCAGCAGAGTCCGTTCATCCGCCCACGTCTGATAAACTCATGACAACCAAAAATGACTTCCATCCTCCCTTACGAGCCCTTCTATGACCTTGACCGCTTATGAACGAACTCTTTCCTTCCGCTTCTTGACCCCTTGCTCCGCCAGCCAGCAAATTCAGAGCCAAGACAAGGATAGCCCACCAGGTGCTCTAAGAACCCGCCGTCCACGGCGAGTATCGATATATATGGTTCCGCACGCGCGCACTGATGACATACGCAGAATGGACCTGTATGAGGATACCGACACCTTGTTACTGCCGACTTCGAGCTTCCATGTTTGAAAAAGGATGACGTCTAGATCGAACCGCCTTACCGTCCAAGGTGAAAGCAAAATATCGAAAGACTATGATGAGGACGGCTAGACTGTCTGCGAAAGGGGCTTCGGCAAGTTCTCTCGAACTTTGCAGTTGCCGCAGGGGGTCAAGGTATACTATCCGGATTCTGTATATGCTCTCCCTCCGAGATCTGACGTCACCGCGTTTATTTATAGGATGACCAAATCAGGGCCCTGCATAGATAATGGCATCCCTCACTGTAATTTCCCCACGGTCCCTCCGGAAGACACACCGAAGGTCACAATTAACTAGGGGTCGCTGGTTATATTTGTTGGAGCAGCAAACACGCGTCGATGCCCATTAGCGAAGATGGGGTCGACTGGTTTCGAGGCGTCACGTTGTGATGCACGGACGAAATTTTATTTTTAGTTATAGTGTTCTAATACTCTAGGTATATGAGCCGTAACGCCCGTTGCACACCTCAGTTCTCGCGTTATCGAGGCTGAGGTGAGTTGCCTGTAACCTTGTAGTTTACTGTAGCTAACATGTATTTAGTGATTTGCATTAGGTAGATATTAAATATATGAGTTCTCTATTTGCATTAGTTTCTAGCAATATTAGTGGAATATCGAGTATAGCCATGCATCCACAGGCTTGTCGCGTGTTGTAAGCACTGTGACTTTGAACAACATTCACGCCAGCTTGTTGCACCTTGAGCTCGTCTTTACCGAGGGAATTGCTTTGATCAACTGGATCAATCAAAAATCATGTTTTCGGGCTGGATTGATGTGATGGTTTGCCTGAGACATTCACTGCAAGGCTTGGCTGGCTGACGAGTTTCTCCTCAAACACATTGTCCTACCATCATGTTTAACAGCACCCCGAAATGGAAGGAGAGACTGGCTATATTTTGGCGGAAGGACGACCCACTTCTACATCTTTTCTTCTATCCCTATTATCTACTCAAGAGCTCTACCCGGCTGTCGTCACGCATGTTTCAGAACCCAAGGAATTTCAGGCCCGGTAAACCCGCCCTTGTTACTGACCCCGCCGTATGATCACTCACATGGAGCTCAAGCTGATGAATATACAACTGTGTTATGCAACGGGTTCGTAAGGGTCGATGAGAGGGTAGCCCCCTTCGTACATCACCCCCAATATCGGCGTCCCTCTTTTCCTGGTTATGTCCACTCAAGTCCAGGCTATTACTATCCGGAGTACTACCCCACTCCTTGTGGCTCGCCTATAGGCACTACATGGCTCTATACACCCGTCTACTCGCACTGCTCATCTCCTCAAAGCAATCTGTGTTCTACGTCTAACTCTCGGAGTTCTCAACCATGCTTTTCGACTTGTGCACGAGGTCACTCTAGTACCACGGCATGGAAGCGCTTCGTCGAATATCCCTCGGATATTGCGCTACATCGTCAACTACGATGGTACCATACCTGGACATCAACATGCTCTGGAATTATCTGGGACATCACTCGTCCACCTTCTGCATCCATGACTCGCACAGAACGCCTTGCGATAGTGAAATCCGACCTGAGTGTTCCTGCTACGGAAAAGGCTGTCGAGCAATCTGAGCTGTGGACTGACCATGCCATTCTCGCCTGTTATATGCGTAAGTGGGGACCTGTGCAAGTGCCAAAGAATCCCACTGTCTTGGACCTTCTCGAGGCGATATATACATATTTGAATACACCCTTGACGGAGGAGGATCTCAAATTTATCCATTCCACACCACAGAACATCAAGTTATTGCAGGATGCTCGCAAAGAACGAATCAAGGATGGATTCGACGCTATATTTGAAGTTGCGATCAAAGGTCCGTTCAGGAGATCGGATGTCGTCGGCAGACATCGTCGCTTTCAAGGTATTCGAGCAGTGAAGATGGGCGATGGGACGAACCGGCTGTATTTCAACCTTGGCCCTGGACCTGTCCCTCGCTTTTGAACCCCGCGTGCTCTGCAGCTTTTCATCATTCTGGGTCCGGTATCTATCCATCGTAAATTGTATCGCGTCCCGATCCTTCATCAACTGGGACAGCTCGTGCATCGTTGTTCTACAGCCCGCGTATATGCGCGCATTCCTCATATCGACCGCTTGTAATCACAATTCATTATTCTATATCCGATCCCCAATAGGCAGGTCCATAAAATAATTGATAACCGGCCTAGCGTATCTTCTAGCGCTATGGATGAACAACACGCGTTGATAGCTCCTATCCTACACTGCCATGTACAAGGACATTGAAACTCGATACATCTTGATTGGTTGAAGCTTCGTTTCAGCAATCTAGAAAGTAGTTAAAGATTATCTGTTATCAACGATCGACTCTTCCAAGCACGTGTGTGTGACGCAATTCAAGCTGTTAATCTTTAACATCCATTAGTACCCACACCTCATACGCCCCGACGCGTACACCACTCATGGCATCAAAGGACATGTCAAAGGAACCGGACGAGGACGTTCCTCCAGCGCAGGAGCACGAGGAGGAGGAAGAGGAGCAAACAGATTCCGAGGACGAAGCACACGACCTTGATCAGGTTGTAGGGTCCTCTGCAGGCACCAGCGGCTCGGGCATCAAGAAAAAGAAGTCCAAGGCAGCTAAGGTTCTCAGCGTGCTGAAGGGAAAATCCAAGATACCGGATGAAGTTGTAAATCAAGTGTTGAACAAGGTCAAGGCGCAGGGGAGCGTTCCCGAAGAAGACTTGACGATGGAGAATATTAGGGAGGTGCTGGAACAGCTGAAGATCATGGATGTTGCCAAGGGCAAGGCGGGGATTGGGGGATTCAATAAGAAAGACATGGGAGAGCACAAGGTCAGTTGTGGTGACTTGTTCTAACTTTTTGGAGATTGATGTAGGATATACGGGCAGTTCTGGGGAACGCAACCCGTGCCACAACCTGGTCTGCATGTCCTCGGTTTTCTCAATATAAAATCATGACTGATGTATGCGCTATGGTAGGCGAGGGACCTCCTGTCGATGATGGATATATCGAACCTTCGAAGCCGAGGGAAGAAGTTCGCCAAGAGCCATACCCACTTCACAAAGATTTTGAATGGGCTATCTTGGATATTAGCGACCCTAAACAGGTCAGTTCAATTTTGCTCCTCTAGGTGGTTGGTCGAGTGACATGCCTTTCCAGTGTAAAGAAGTCTACGATCTACTGTCAGCAAACTACGTGGAGGATGATCAAGCGAGCTTCAGGTTCCAATATACCGCAGAGTTCCTACAATGGTACGCGTTATGCACCGCCTTGCACCAAACGCTCAAACGTTTCACCTATTATAGGGCTCTTATGCCTCCAGGTTACCACAAGGAGTGGCATATTGGTGTTCGCGTGGCTGCCACGAAGAAGCTCGTGGCGTTCATCTCTGGCGTGCCAGTGACTCTTCGGGTCCGCCAGAAGTACGTGTCCACTTAATTGTCATATGAGAGACTCCCTAATCATCATATACAGCGTGATCAGTGCAACGGAAATCAACTACCTCTGCGTGCATAAACGACTACGATCAAAACGATTGGCACCTGTGCTCATCAAAGAGGTCACCCGCCAGACTCACCTGAAGGGTATTTTTCAAGCGATCTATACCGCTGGAGTCGTCATTCCGACACCAGTATCGACATGCAGGTTCGGGCACTCTCGATTGACTTCACTTCCGGTCTCCTCATCTTTTTACATAGGTACTTTCATCGTTCTTTGAATGTCCCCAAACTCGTGGAGATTGGTTTCTGTTTTGTGCCCCGGAATATGACACAAGCTCGCATGATCCGCTTGAACGCTGTACCCGCAACGACAGCCCTCCCAGGTCTACGAGAAATGGAAGAGAAAGATGTTCTACAGATTGCTAGTCTCTTCACAAAATACATGAGACGCTTTGAGATGGTGCCGATCTACGATGTAGATGAAATTCAACATCAATTCTTAAGCGGGAGGGGGCAGGGGAGCATTGGCGATGGCGGACCGGGGAGACGGAAGGGACAAGTAACATGGGCATACGTTGTCGAAGTAAGCATTTTGCCTGCTGAACGTTTTTCTGTGTTGTTTAAAGTTACTTGGCAGGATCCTGAAACTCACCAAATTACAGACTTCTTTTCCTTCTACTCCCTCCCATCGATGGTTATCGGTAATCAAAAGTATCCCTGCCTCGAAGCCGCGTATCTTTACTACTATGCAACGGACGTCGCGTTCGAACCGAACGCAGAGGAAGACGGGCGATTGAAACGGCGTGTGCAGGCTTTGATTAACGATGCTTTCGTTATTGCCAACAATGCCAAGTTCGACGTTTTCAATGCTTTGACGTTGATGGATAACGTACCTGTGCTCCAGGATCTCAAGGTATATTGTAATGAATTTCGCTGAGGGTATTGTGCTGATAAAGTCTTGTAGTTTGGACCTGGTGATGGTTTCTTGAATTTTTATCTTTACAATTGGAGGACGGCCCCTCTGGCAGGTATGGTTGCGGAGGGAGACGTCCCAGCCGGTAAAGGGATTGGTGTTGTCATGCTTTGAAGTCCTCTGGAGTCTTACGGGTCTCTGTACGTTGTCGGGTTTCACATACATACAGTTGTGCATTCATGGAAGAATAGTAGTACATGTGGTCCAAAGTCACCGTTACAATCCAAGGGAGACGTTCTAAGACCTTCCTCCTATATTCATTCATCGTCGCTGATCATGATCACGTCGTCATCATCATCGACGCCGAAATCAGGCGTGGGACTCCGCTCTTTTGGTGGTTCTTTCTTGTTGCGGTTCCGTGGCTGCGGGACGGGTGCGCCGCCGACACCAACAGCAACGTTCTTTGAGCCGAGGGCCTGGCCACCACTGCCCCAGTTATATGAGCTTGTCGTGGCCTTCTCTTTGCCCTTTTCCGATGATGAAGGCTGTGATGTATCAAGTGTCCGGCCGGTGAGCGTTTGACCAGCACCACCGAATGACTGGGGAGGTGACTATCGGTTAAGAAGAGGCGTACTTAGAATTCTAGGGTTGAACTGAGAAGAGTGAAACTAACCTTTGAACCCGACTCAGGAGAAACGGAAGGTGGAGACGGAGGCGTATACGGTGTAACGTTGAAACCGAAGAAGAGTTGACCAAAAGGCAAGTTCAACGCGGCTGGGACTTTGTTTTCTGACTCCAGCATGTCGTTGTTCACGATACGTCGTTTGCTGAGAGGTTCAGTTGGTTGTTTCTACGGGTATGGTTATCAGATGCACGTACTCGGTACGATAGATCTTGCTGCCCTCTGCTACCTCTTCTGCTTTTCTGTGACTTATGCCCTTTCCTTTCGTCTTCCTGCCCGCTAGAGTTTCACCCTTGCCCTTGAAACTCTCCCAATGATCACCACCCTTGCTCACGGTCGTCTGACCTGCGCTGGTGCCAGCAAATGCACCAGCCATGGAGGATCCAGGTCTCGACGAACCAGGAGAATGAGAGTTCAGGTCGATCTTGAGTTTGGAGGCCATGGTGGACGGGGGAGCGGCCTTCGGACGCTCGGGCTCAACATAGCCAACAGGAGCGGCAAAGTCTACTTCAAGATCCGTATCCAAGACACTGATACCTTCACCTCCAGGTTTCGTTTCCATTACGAGCAGACCGAAGACAATGGAATTGTAGCATATCTCGATGATATCACCTTGTGTTAGCGCTGAGAAGTTGCGCAGCGCTTGTTCGAGTCTAACGAGTCATTCTGAGTGTAGTTGTAATAGAATATGTTGTTGTACATACACCGCCTTGGGGTCAGAAATCTCCAAGAAATGCACTGTCTGAGCTTGTAGTTTGACAAACTTGCCCTTGGGGAGTTCAGTTCCGGTGATACGGATGGGATCGCCCTCTTCGAGTCGAAGAGTTTTCATCATCCAGTATGGTAGATGCACGACACCCTCCTCTGCAATGAATTCAAGGACGCCGGCATGCGTGGATGCTGCTGGATTGCTTGGGTTCCGGAGTTGGAATGTCCATGGCGATTCAATTTCGAGACTGGTTAGACTTGCGAGGGCGGATGGTGGCATGATAACTACCGAAGACGTCAGCGAAGGAGTCGGAAGGAGAACGGCGGACACGGCGTACTTTTGCCACCGTAAGAAACATTATCTCGCTGTCTGCCTTGCAGCATGGCTACGCTATATGCCTTGAGATATTCATCGTAGGATCTTGGGTTTCTGTGTGTTCTTCCAAGACCATATGCACCGGGAAAACCACTACTCGGACATTAATAACGATATAAGAGGGCAGAGCAGAGTGCTGTACCCAGCAAACTGAGCAAGTAGGCCATTGGGTCCATTCGGACCACCAATCTGAGCACAGTTTAGCATTCACGTTTAATAAGTAAGCAGTAAACGACATACAAAGTCCATGTTTATGACAAGAAGTTGAGGGAAGGAAGTGAGGACAGGAAGGAACACTCGCAACTATGAACGAACGCGCAATCCGACCCGTCACATCTGTGACGTACCTCCTACCATATTTGGTATCGGACGCGTCCATCATATTCCACCCATTTACCTTGTCGACAATCTTTATTTCTTTTCTATCTTTCCTGAATCCCCACTTCATGGCCTCAACACAACCTACACAGGCTCAACAGGGCGTCACAAAGAACCTGTCTGGCTCTAATGCCGCTTTTAAAGACAAGGTGAGCTTTGCTAAATATTAGACGAGATGATCAAATGCCTTAACGCGTGTTGCAGGGCAAGCCTATGGAGCTGCGGTTGTCGAACATGGTTGCAGCCAAAGGTTGGACTTATTCCCGCTACCAGGAGCTATGTATACTGATATCAACTTGATGAAGCCATCAGTGATGCTGTCCGAACATCGTTGGGCCCCCGAGGCATGGATAAGATGGTATGTTTTGGTTGCCCTGATCACTCTTTTAGGCGGGCTGATCTATAAAATGGTTGCAGATTCAAACTTCGAAAGGAGAGACTATTATCACCAACGATGGCGCCACCATCCTCAAAAGTATCCAGGCCCTTCATCCTGCAGCCAAGATGGTAGCTTTTTCCACTTTTCTATCCTCCCGTAAATCTTACCTATCTAGTAGCTCGTGGACCTCTCTGCTGCTCAAGACGTGGAAGCTGGGGATGGCACCACATCTGTCGTTGTTCTCGCTGGAAGCTTCCTCGGTGCTGCGGAAAAAATGTTACAAAAGGGCATTCATCCTACTATCATCGCGGAGGCTTTCTTGAAAGCTTCGGCCAAGGCCGTTGAATACCTGACAGAAATGTCGACACCCGTGGACTTGAACGACAAGGGATCACTGCTGCGCGCTGCTAGCACATCCCTAAACTCCAAGGTATTGGATCTCAGACCTGACTTTTACGCTGTTAACTCAAGTCCAATTCAGATCGTATCCCAGTATTCGTCAACATTGGCACCCATCGCCGTTGCTGCAGTTACACGCCTTGTGACATCGACTTCTTCGAACGTTGATCTCCGGGATATCAGGGTTGTCAAAAAGGTTGGAGGTACCATTGAGGATACCGAACTCGTCGATGGCGTCGTTCTCAACCAAAATGTCGTCGTGTCTGCCGGAGGTCCTACAAGAATGGAGAAAGCCAAGATCGCCATTATCCAATTCCAACTTAGCGCTCCTAAGCCAGACGTATGTCCCTTCGGTCCGCCCTTTGACATATCATGCCTCATTTTTTTCTAGATGGACAACACCGTTGTGATCAATGACTACCGCCAGATGGATAAAGTCATCAAGGAAGGCCGCCAATACATTCTCAACCTCTGCAAACGCATCAAAAAGGCCAACTGTAACGTTCTCCTCATTCAAAAATCAATTCTTCGCGACGCTGTCGACGATGTCTCCCTCAACTTCCTCAAACGCCTTAACATTCTTGTTGTAAAAGATGTCGAACGTGACGAGATCGACTTCCTATCAAAAAGTCTCGGCTGCAAGCCCGTCGCCGACATCGAAGCCTTCACAGAAGACAAGCTTGGGTATGCGGACTTGGTTGAGGAGAGCAGCGAATCAGGTGTCAAAGTCGTCAAGATCACCGGCATCAAGAATAGAGGAAGGACGGTCAGCATCCTTGCCATGGGTGCTAACAACCTTGTTGTGGAGGAATGTGAACGTAGTTTGCACGATGCTCTTTGCGTTGTTCGCTGTCTCGTCAAGAAACGGTCAGTCAACTCTCCAATCCCCCGGGTCCGTTTGCTGACTACATAGTTCAGTGCTCTCATCGGCGGTGGCGGTGCACCAGAAATCCATGTTTCACGCCTCCTTTCACAGTATGCGCAAACCCTCAAAGGCATGGAAGCATATTGCATCCAGGCATACGCCGAAGCTCTGGAAGTTATTCCAACTACACTGGCAGAAAATGCTGGCCTCAACCCTATCGCTATCGTAACTGAACTCCGGAATCGCCACGCCCTTGGAGATCGCAATGCTGGCATAAATGTCCGCAAGGTCGGTATCGTGACTCGTGTCCGCTCTCTGCCACCGCGCCGCTCACTATGCCACTCAGGGACTTATTTCCAATATCTTGGAAGAGGATGTCGTGCAGCCACTGCTCGTTTCAACGAGTGCAGTCGAACTCGCGACAGAGACTGTTTGCCTGTTACTCAAGATCGATGACTACGTGCAAGCACGGTGAAGCTGGGAAGATTGAATACAGCATTAGAGTACCAATATATGCATAATGAAAAACAACAGGCATTCACTTCTTTAAGCAGTCTGTGGCACCACTCTTTCCCCACCAGTAACGCACTTTGTTCGATATCCAGTGTTGGCGTTGAATGCTGAACGTCGAGTCAAGATATCTTGGGAATGTTTCTGGTGGCATGACCGAGCCGCAACGTGCATTCTTTGAAACATCGTTCCGGATCATGCCTACTAGTCCAGAAGAGGATAAGTATATGCTACTACTCTTACTGAATCTGAGCTTTACGTTTTCCGTTTAGCTCTGCGATAGAACAAAATATTCCAACGGATGCATTGTTCTCGGGCAGATGGCTCGATCGGGGAGTTGATAAGTATGCTACGGAGTAGCAAGGCCGACTGATACACAAAAAGAAGGAAACAGGGAACAAAGAATGAAGAAAAGATAAGCTCGGGTGTGGGTCCAGTGATACGCGATCATCATCCTCCGAGTCACTTGCGGAATGATCGACCGCCTACATGACGACCTTGAACATAGACACTGAGTATGTTTCTATCATCTCCGCAGAACAAAAACCTCTCAAGGTTCTCTTCCAATTTCTCCTTCTCCAGTTTCATCCTCTTCTCGGGATCTCCTGCCCCTGCATTCGGGTTCAATTTTGCCTCCTTGCCCCAAACACCTATCGCACCCGTGTCGTCTAGAACACTGACCACAAGCGCATCAAAACTCTTTCCTACGGAGAAGGAACCAACTTTGTTGGAGAGGTTGCACACCCTCGCTCCTCCAAGCGTAGCAAGATAGAAAAGAGTTGGAATGGGGAGTTGGCGGTTGATAAACCTCTCTTTTCGCGTCGGATTTATCGGCGTCTCCACTGCCAAGATTTTTGAAGCTATGGATGCATCGCGGATCACGTTAAGCATCGACACAGCATAGCCACCAGATACATCCGTTCCGAGGCCGATCTAGGAGTCCGTAGTAATGAATAATCGACACAGGAAGGATCGATAGCGCTACCTTCATTCCGTGGTCCAGGTACCTTCCGATTGGCGCAACGCCACTCCTCAGGTTGAAGTTACTCGTCGGACAATGACTGACTCCTGCATTTCTCTTCTTGATCAACTCGATTTCATCGTCCATCAAGTGAACGGCATGTCCCAAAATTGTGGTATCTCTGAGTAAGCCATGAGAATCATACACGTCGGCATACGACTTTGCTTTGGGGTATAATTCGAGTGTGCGCAATATCTCCGAAGGGTTCTCCGATATATGGGTCTGAATCTGTAAGGCAGAATCTTTATGGGCGATGTCACCGAGCCCTTTCAGAAGTTCGCTTGTACACGCGATCGCGAAACGGGGTGTTAAAATGGGTTGAACGAGAGGCTCCAGTGTGGGTGAACGGAGAGAACGGATATACTCGATGAGCTGCCTGGTCTCTTCAAGCGAGGTTTCCGCGTCCTTCTCTACGTAGTAATCTGGATTGTCGCTCTTACGATCCATGTTGCATTTCTAACAAGGAAGGTTCAATGTTAATGGTACCCTGGAGTACAGGTAACGACGCACCCCAACGAAAGCTCGCTGACCTAACGGCAACGGCTTGTCAGAAAATCGATGGCATATGTTGGATGCAAGAACGTCACTTACCGAGATCATTCGCAGTTTTCGCGAGAATCTTGGTAGCTTCGAGGTGAAGTGTACCATAGTAGCATGATGTCGTCGTCTGAGGCGCGAAGCATAAACAAAATCCAATGGGTCAACGAAGAATAACGCACACCGCAATCGAGTGACCGACGGATGACATCCGGATAGACATCCTTTGCGTATTTTTCCTCTTTAAATTGAGCCTCTTTAGGGAATGTGACCTTCTTCAACCAGTCCAGGAGTTCGTACTGGCCGCCTCTGATAACACTGTTAATGCTTTCCCAAGACATCAGCGCAAGTGGAAAGAACAGACTTTCCGAGGTTAGGGTATTGTGGTGCATGCTGAGAGACGGCATTAAACCAGAGACAATTATAATGGTGTAGCAGATATCCGTACCGTGTGGGTGTCTATGAAACCTGGAATGATAAATTCACCTTCACGCAAGAACACGAATCCTGCGATGCAACGACCATTTGGAGCCTGCACCATTATCTCACCCCCCGGCATATTTATTTCTATATTTTCGGACATCCATATGATGTCGCCTGTCGGACCCACCATGAGTAAACACTGAGGGATCACATCCCATCGCCGTGGGTCAATCGGTGTAACGACACCACCGTAGAAAAAGGTTATAGGGTACAACATGGGTGTTGATGGGGAAGGGATGGTCGATGATAGATAACAGATGAAGAGCACTATGTGCAAGAATCTGACACGTTGCTGGCGGAACCTGTAGAGGTTCTTAAATCGGATCCCTTACATAGTCACACGAAGCCTCTTGGACTCGAGTTGGATCGGATACCTGGTTCTGTCTTGTCGGTATCCTGGTCAAGCTGAGATGGAGGTGTATGGAATGGGGAGTGTGCACATGTATGTAGGAATGAAAAACAGCAAAGCCAGAGGCACATTCTATTTATAACGCACGTTTCGCGCCGAATCAAGTAACTCACTCTAATCAAGGATTGCCAGTGGTCATTTCAAGTGTAGTAAAGTCGCTTTGCGGCCAGCGTTTAGTGATACAGTTTATAACGATATTAAACTCTAAATTAAACATGCTATGAGATGGATGCGCAGATTGTATAATGATTCGACTACCTAGAGCAAAAAATGGGGAGGGGGGAGGGTGTGATACCGCAAAGCACGTTGGGAGGTGGAGGTTGGGGGGGTGAGCGGTGGACCATGGAGGTAGGAGTGGGAGTTGGGAAGAATAAGTGAGATATGTTTGCGTTTCAACCAGAAATTCGTTACATCGTTTGTCTCTTGTCACTCAGTAGTCGTCAGCGGACCGGGATTGGTACGGCGAAGGCGGGAGGTTGTCAATGTAATGTGCAGTCATATCGAAGAGTGTCCAGAGGAGCCCATGAGTAGTTATGCTTCGCAGGGCGCTGACGCCTAGGCCACGGTATAACCTTCCGATACCTGCGAGGAGTGGTCTGGGATTGTTAGGATCGGGGCCTGTTGGATCAGGCGTGTGAGAGGCCAGGAGAATACGAGGGGGAAGAAGAGACAAACCGCGTAGCAATCTGTGAAGTGTTTCTAGAGGTCCGCGGTATTTTTCACCAGCCAGGGCACGTTGTTGAACTTTGGTTTTCACGCTACGACGCGGTCATTTTTCTGATATACTCTGGGAAGAATGATACCCACACGTCCAATGGATAGATTAAAGCCCAAGAAGTCACCTGCACGTTTTTGTTGAACTGGCAACCGCATTAAGCGAAAATAGAAAGAAACTTACACCCGAAACAGAACCGCAAATGAAAGGAACGAGTGAAGAGTGAATAGGAAGCCAAGAAGGCGTCGGACCTTGTTCACCGGCTCTGTTTCGACCCAATAAGTGCCGCATTCCATCATACTCGAAGAAATACAATGCGGTCCCAGCCGTGTCACGAACTACATCACCGTCAACATCGTTTCCCCGAAAGATGATGCCAACTAGAATTAGTGACGTACTGAAATGGAGCCGAAAGCCCGTGTACAGTCCTCCCAACCCATTCGTCTTAAATATCTCCTTAACGGCTTCCGCCGTCCCAGGCGGGCGGGCCAGAGCGATTCCTTTACTCGCGGCAATGCTATACTCCAACTGTCGTCGGACCTACAGGAACGGGAGAACCCAGTGAGTTCTTCGCCAAAGAGAGGTTCAGGCCAGCGAGTAGAGGATAAAAATAACCTTCACGAGCTCGAAAGCTATTCAAACAGACAAACAAGAAGTCAATGATCGAACGGCAAATTCGTTATGGAGCAGAGTTAACAGGTGGGACTTACGTGCGCTCCCAAACGAGATCAAAGAGCCGGACATGGCGCCGCTTATGCCACCCGTTAGTGCTGCGTCGAAGATGCGTGGACGACAAAGGATGTCGCGTTCCACACAATACTCTTTCGTTCGCGAGTATATGGTGAAACTAGCTGCGCCTGAAGCCACAAACATAAAGATCAATCTAAGCAGATGCGGCAACAAAAAGCAAAGACCAAAGACCACGCACGGACGAATGAGATAGTCATAAGCGGGATCCAGAGACCACGATAAAACCCCATGATCCCCTCCTCTTTGTACACAAGGGCAGCGAGCCGCGGAATCGTTATCGAGCCCTTCGTCGTTTGCAACCGCGACTTGATAGAATCAAGCTACACCACCGTCAAAAGGACGTCCACGCGGGAGCCGTACATATTAGTACCACATTCTGCTTCATGCAAGACCCGTATGGCAGGTGTGAATCAGACATACCGGGTACCCAGCGAATGTGGATATGTAGCTGGCTGATAGGGCGCAAACGACGGCTTTGTTGCCTGTAAAAGTGCCACATCTGAGTGTTTCGTGTTCCTTTGTAACGCAAAAAATGTAGGGATGAAAAGCGTACGTCGCAAGGCATCGTGGAGCACAGCTGGGTCATACAAAGGGTGGTTGGACGGCCTATACACCAAAAGCATCATTAAGAAAGGTCAGTAAAACGTGCAGTCCATAGATGTTGAGTATAAAAAGGCATGGAGAACATTCGGAGCAATTCGCTTCCCCCGCAAGAAAAAAAGTGAGCACGGTACCTTTTTCCATCCATAGAGCGTGCTTACGGGCTGGGCACAAGAGTCCAGCTTCGTGCACCCGCACGAGGTGTTCGAAAACTAGCTGAGCGGAAGCCGAAAGCTCGAGTGAGAGGGGAATAGAGGACAGTAGAGATTGAAGAGTAGGGACGAGAAGCAGGATTAGCGCCTCAAAATGCCGGATGTCCTTCGGGACCCTGGCCGAACTGATGCTTTGCCTTTTCCGGTATCCCCGATCGTCTCCCTCACAGAGATCGCCATGTTCTCCCCACAAGTCCCCCTCCGCAGCTATATATACAGACAGCCACAATATAGATATACACACAATCCCAATTGTCTTTACATATATATAAATTCCGCAATAACCAACAATCAAACAATCAAAATCCGCCCAGCCGCTTTTTCGCCGGTTTCTTCTTCGGCATGGAAGGTCGCCCACCATGAGGCCCCGGCAATATCTGTGTACTCACCATGAACTGCTGTGATTGCTGAGAGTGATCCTGTGATGCCTGTGATTGAGACACCCCAATCCCAAATGGCTGCTGAGTCTGAGCACCAATCATCCCAGTGGGGCCAACAAACGTGTCTTTCGATTGTACAACCATAGGCGGTCGCTTGACGGAAGGCTGACTGAATGGAACAAAATTCGTACCAAAGCCACCTGAGGCTACTGCTTGAGACGGTACAACAGTGGGCGGTCTTTGAGAGTGGATTGGCTGTGACATGCTCGGCATTGTGTTCGCTCCTCTGAGCCGGAGATCGGTAATCGGTAGCGAAGCGGGTTCACCAGTGGTGTCGTATGGGTCTCGAAAGATATAATCCTTAGCTTTTGTACCCACTTCCCAATCTTTCAACAACAATCGCACGCCCATCGGAAGTGATACCTTCCCACCAGCTTCAGGTTTCTCTTCCAGTTCATTCTCTTCAGACTCCTCATTCCTCTCATAATGAACCCCTGCCTTCGCCTTGACCACAGGCCTCAGGTACCCAAACTCCACCTCGGGAGGTTCGTCGGCATCATGTCCACTAAGCGAGAGTGCCTCCGTCATCGTCTCCAGATCATTCCCCACTTCATGCGGTGGCACGAATGCAGACGGAGAATAAACGTCCCTCGAGAGTGCCAGGTCCACAGCCAATTGCTCCCGGGCGTTGTTCTCTCGGCGTATTGACAAGGCTGTCCGATCGTCATCCTTGATCAAGTCGTATGAATGGAGTGATTCTGCAAGCTCTTTAACATTCACGTCTAGATCCAGGGAAGGGTCGATCCGATTTTGAATGTTGGCAATGTTGAGGTGCCATGGGACGCCTTTTCGCAAATCCTCAGTTGGGAATCTGTTTTGTGAGAGTGCTCGGAAGCCCCGGGTTGAGTTGATGAGACTGCCGGTTGTAAAGTCCGATCTGGAGGACTTGTTGGGACTTTCATGGGACCGAAATGCGATATCATAACTACAAGAAACGTGTCGACAAGCAAAGTTGGTGAGAGATGAAAAAGGAAACTCACCTTGTCACCATATGCTCCAGGGGAACATCATGCGTTTGCCAAAACATCGGAAGTCGATCCATGATATCGTAAAATTCTTCTGCTTGTTCTTCCTCTGCCTTTTCCTGATCCTCAGCCTGTAATCGGAAAACATCTTTCCGTCCACGGTCAGCAAGAAAGCGTCAGTCAGGAACGATCGTGCTCACAGTCATACGCAGGAAACAGATCCTTGAGGGCTTTGTCCTGATCGCCGTACCTCTCCAGGTCAGTCTCCGCACTCTCAACCCTCTTCCCAAGCTCCTTAACTGCGTCCGATTCCTCCACGACAAGTGAACCAGAAAACTTGGGGTCATCGGTAGTCATGTTCCGGAGTTGAAAGCAATGCACTCTTGCTCGTTCATCAATTCCGAAGACGGTGACATCCCGAGGCTCATGTTGTAGGAATGCCCGACCAGGGTATCGACAATAGCTCTCGGGAGGAAGGATACCGTATGGCAGGTCGTCGGCACGTATGAGTTGATCGTCGTGTCGGGAAATGTTATAGATTGTAGTCAGACCGTTGTGCCTTGAACTGAGGAAGGTGGTGGCTATATGATTGAGGATTGTTAAAACTGCAGCGAAGCACCGAAAAGAAGAACTGTGACTGACGAGAGTCGTTAGTGAATAGAGTGTTCGTGTGCAGTGTCTGGTCAAAATGTCGATGATGTTTGTAACCGAGTAACGGCTTTCCAGGAAATCGTGGATCAAGCCAAATAATTTGTGAAGTTGAGCATAGGCGAATAAGATTATCCTGAGCATAGTCCTCAATTGAAGTTAGGAAGTCTTCTGAAGGCTCGGTATAAAGCGAGTCCGCTTGGTTCGTCTACCAGAACGTCAGAAAAAAAAAAACAACACTCGACAAAGAGAAACACTTACCCGAAAGTCCAGTTGATCAACAGCTTTTCCTGACAATATCATGCACTCTGCTGGCTTACTTCCCAATCCAATCCTCCAGAATGTGTTTGTCGACGACGAGTCTGGTCTCACAAGAAGCTTGACCCTAAGAGACAGGTCAATCAAAGTCACTGGGACGAGAGGGTAAACTTGCATCGTCTTTCTACCGTTACACAAAGTACAGCCAAAGACGCCTCCTTTCTTATTCGACAGCAGAACCTCAAACGGTGTTCCCGCCGGCGGAATCTTGGCGTCCATAATCGAAGCCCCACCGACATCATAGCTGTTGAAGTATGTTAGATCCGTAAGACCTCCAGTTGAAGTTGTATTCGAATCAAATTTGAAAAGAGACGTTGCGCCAAATGTTCGAATCCCAAGCAAAGTGTCTGGAACTCCATGAGCTTGGGATGTCACAGATTCACGAAGCAAGCACACCTCTTCGGTCGTCGTTTTGGGCGCTTGCAGCTGGAGATGAGGTTATTTGTTGGATGGGTGTACTGAATGTCCGGATAGGCGTTGTTGTGGGTTTGATAACTGTACTTCCGTTATCTTCGATTAATGCAGGAGTCAGATCTAGGATATAGTCAGAGACTTCAAGGACTGCAATAAACACGTTAGCGTACTGAGTTCAGCACTTAACTCCCCCATAGGAAACACTAGGTGCGTTTTCTTGTCATAGTCGACAACAATATCCAAAATATTGCCCTCAAAAGGATCGAATTTCCTGAGTTCGGTAGCCTGGAGGGTGTCTTCTGTAGTGTGACTTCGTATTACATCGGCGGAGACGTCGACTTCGGGGAAGTGAGTGCGCAAAAAGTGAGCCTGAACAGATGTAAGCACAGAGGAATGTTCGGCTGAGTATAGACGCACCTGTCCATCGGCTCGTTGGTTTATGGTAGCAGTGGGTTCCGGTAGCGGTGGAGATTTTGTGGCAGGAAAAACATTCAGGGACTGAACCAGACGATATCTATTTGCTTAATCAATGTCGAGATGGGACGTTCACAAGAAATAGGGCGAAACCTACCAGCAGGACGAGCACAAACTAAAGTGTCCCACTCCAGTTTTCTGTCTCTTTCAACCAGAGTTGCAGCACTGACAGCTCCATGGTCTAGCACTGGGTAATTCCTGACAATGACTTTCTTCTTTTTCCTGTTTGTTTTTGCGGTAGTACTTGGTGGATGGTGATGGGATGGCCAAGCATGCATTAATGAGAAGAATTGTCAACGGCAGTTTCCTTTTCAAGCATGTGCCAACATTTTGCACTGGACACTTCCGTCACAAGTTCTCTCTAGCTCACTATGCTTAGCCTCTGGGCTCACCGTCCACCCCAACTCGTCTTTGCAAGATACTTTCATTCAACTGTCGCTGCCGCTGCCTCTGCCACCCCCTCCTCAACCACCAACCATGTTGCGAAATCCGACTCTCCCGCCCCGACGCCGAAATGGACTCCCGAGTCAATACGCACAGGTCTTATTGCACGTAAACGCGGCATGGCGTCGCTCTGGAACGACCAAGGAGCCAAAATCCCAGTGACTGTACTCCAGGTGCGCCCTTGCTCATCGTTTGTACTCACTGTGCATTTCTCATAGAAGTTTATTTGGGCAGGTTGAGAACTGCCAAGTTACAGCAAATGTCCGGACTGTACGCCGTGATCACACTGTGTATCATGCCGTTCAGGTCGCTGCTTCCGACAAACCAGAGCGGACAACGACGAAGCAGATGCTTGGACATTTCCGCAAAGCGGGCGTTTCTCCGAAGCGTATCGTGAAGGAGTTCCCTGTGACGCCAGATGCATTGGTACCCGTGGGTGAGTTGCTCTTGGTTGCTCTGCGCTGGTGCCATTTTGCTCATGTTAACAGGAACGACATTATCTGCGATTCACTTCGTGCCGGGCCAGTATGTCGATGTGATAGCTAACAGGTTCGTACGACCTTCGTTCGTTGTAGCACTCGTTTGCTCATTTATACCAATAGCATCGGAAAGGGTTTCCAGGGTGGTATGAAGCGGTGGGGCTTCCATGGTCTAGCAGCCAGTCATGGTGTCTCCATCTCGCACCGTTCCTCCGGTTCAACTGGTCAACATCAGGTGTGCTTCTACTCTACCGGTCTCCCCAACTTTCCACTCATTCCTTTTTTACATAGGACCCCGGGCGTGTTTTTCCCGGTAAGAAAATGGCCGGTCGTATGGGCGGCAAGCGTGTTACAACTCAAAACCTCCCCGTCCTCCGTGTCGACACCGACCTCAACCTCATTTTCGTCAAAGGCGCCGTCCCAGGTGCAGATGACGCCCACGTCCTCATCCGCGACGCGAAGAAAATCATGGCCCAGGGCAAGCACAACCAAACCAAAGGTCTCTATGAGAAGGTTCTCCCCAAGGGTGTTGATGATCTACCGTTCCCCGCTGGCACCGCCGAGTTGGCCAAGACGCTGCCTCCCATTATCGAGGCACCTTCATACAGGAGGAGCCCGTTCATTCCCCAGGAGTAGATTTATATGTTGCTAATGATTATCTGGATTTTTTCCCTGGTTTTTACCTTGTGCTGAAGGATATGGTTTTAACACAGATTGAACACGGTGCGATCTCATTCCCGCTCTTTTATGTACACCCAACGCAATACTGGCCACTCTCTGGTTCCAGCACTGTGTCTTTACAAATGGGCGTGTGTAATCGCACTCGTACACTCCAGCCAAGGTGTAATCCAAACCTAGTTGCAATGCTAATCTCGAGAGGCGAACCTTTGGAAATTACGAGACTCCCAATCGTACCTTCCTGTTACTCCGTAACCTTCGCCTCCACCAAAACCCAAATTCATCACTGGTCCAAACTTGAGGGAACAGCCATTTATACGCTCTCCGTTTATTCGTTTTTCGCCTTCAACCTCGGTGGTTGGGAACAGAGATTGATATATTATCAAGTCGTCTGGGATGTGTCGCCCCAGGCTGAAGCGCTTAGAAAACTGGTCGTGAATTTGTCGCACTCAGGCGAGAGTCGTTCCTCGACCATGACCAGATTACCCAAGACGCCGCCTCTCATTACTAGAGCGTATTTGGGACGAGTAAATATAAATAACACCAAGAATAAATAATTAATACCGTGCACTGAGCCAGATCGTTCTGACATATCAGATAACTGGTCACGGTGCGAATTTCGTCTTGAGGCTTTCATCCGGCACAATGTTGGTTATACCCTTTGACTTGTTCTTCCAGTACCATGTCTCCACAAAAGAACGTACATAACCGTATTCATACCTTGAGGTGCGTCCCAGTCAAATTGCCATCCAAGCTTCCACCCACGCTTATATCCAGAGGTGAACAGTTCCGGCATCTTCAGAACTTGCGGGGCTCTCGATCGCATCTAACCTCAACGAACATCCACACTGTACCCTCCCTTCCCCTGCGCCTACTCTCTCTCGCCGACCCATCACTAAATCTCACAAACAGTGACCGGACTTCACCCTCACCACCACCCAAGTCCACTACAAACCCGAATGCGGATGATTCCCAGCCAGATGGTACGTCTTTCCAACCCCCAGCGGGCCCTACCCCACCGAAAAGTTGGAGGTTGAACACGAGCAAAGATATAAGGGAGAGCGCGACATGGAGAGCCGAGGCCCTCTCTCTGGTGTTTAGCCAGTTGCGAGGTCAATCGCAAGACCCGGATCCTTCATCCTCCCACTTGCCATCGGCCTCCTCCAACGTATACGACATAGGCGAGAAAACCTATCACCATGTTACGCCACGCATCCCACCCCTCTCCCTCCTCTGCCTCCAACAATTCCTCACAACATGCACCACATCCGAATTCCGCGATGAAATCGTTCCCTATATACCCTCTCACCTACGCAAAGACCTTATCCGGTTCACAGCTATCCATTCACCTCTGAGCAGTGCAAGACTCTACGCATTATGGGAACCATACGGGCACACAGATGGTGAGATAATTGTCGTGGGTCCGGGTGCGACGTTAAAGGACAACCATTTCATTCGGTCTCATTCTGGTGCTGGGATTACACCTCCGTCAGAGGGCGACGATACTGCACAAGGGGGAGACGGAGACTGGGATGCAGAAGATACGGATACAAATCCGCCTCTTACAGTACTCATACTGCTCAACACATCCCTCGCGTCATCTACTGTTTTCAGCTTCCCGCCTACATTAACACACCTTGCACTCATCAACCTCTCTACACCTGTCCCAATACACCGACTTCCCAGTATCTGCCCGCTACTGGTCATCCTGGACGTTTCGTACAATACGTGGTTAGGCGCAAACTTTAGTGGGGGTGGTGAAGGACGGAGTATAGTGGGAGTATTGGGCGAACCGCAACAACCTAGGGATCCTACAATCAAGGCGGTCGTGGATATGGGGAGGGTAGATTGGTTACGGTGGAGCCATTTGAAGGTGCTGGGATTCCGAGGGAACTACGTCCCGGAGGATTTGGTGAGCAAAGTGAATGAAGGTAGATGGGATGACGTTGATGTTGTACTGTAATCAATATTATTATCTATCATCCTTTGAGTTACCGTAGTGAAACCCGATTGCATTTACTGATCTATTTACACATGTGCTGATAACGGTCATAAGGTAGTTAACACACCGATGAGAACAAGAAGAGAGTGAAAAATTATAGATGCAAAGACCGAATAAATTAGGTGGCGTAAAGGGATGTCATAACTAGTTGTCCTCAAAATGGATGACTTGGAAAGACCGCGGATGGGGATTCCGGCTACCGCAATTCGAGGAAGGTCTGGAGATTGAAGGGCGGCACGACCTGTCGCTGTAACGTTGTTGAGTCAGTTATTGACGAAGCAGTATTTGCATCATACCTGATCGCTCTCTGGTGCTTGCTTTGTTGGTACAGGCGGCGTGGGCGTTCGCTGAGGCTGGTGCATGGGCGGTACAAGTGCTCCAGGCCGTGCTTTGATCCTCATCTCATTTGCCAGTGCCCATAACACTGTTGTATACCTTGCTACAACTTCGATCTTCGAAGTTGGCGACTGTCCAGTCCGAACTACACGACATCAGGATGGCTGCCCCGGTCAAAGTGGAAAACTTGCGCACCAAGAATAGCTTTATTAATCTGTTCAGCGACTGCCTCGCGCCTCTCCATGGACAAATATCTTGCCAATGGACTATTTTCCGGTTCAGGGTACGCCAACAACGCTCCCACATTGACCAACTCCTCTGCATAAAGTTGCTTTTCCGCCGGGTTGTCTATCTGGTCCAAAAGTGCATAGAGTTTTTGACCTTGTTGGACCAATTTGATGACATGCGGGTCATCAGTGACGTCAGCAGCCGTGTTCGGGGGAGTAAGCTGGTCGTCCGTTGTTGTATCCATGGCTGCATCGGGATCCCCATCTGTGTCCATAGTATCTTGATCGCTTTCGTCCGAATCCATGCGTAAATTTCCATCCGGATCCAGGTTGACGGGTTCAGATGATGACGTTGACAATTCCGCCATGTCGACTTCCTTCAGAACGGTCGAAGGCGACGAGTACATTAGTGGTTTCGTCCGACACAATTCCGTGAACCCGAGGATGCGGAGATTAAGGAGGAGGTGCCGAGGATCCGTCGTAGTTGGTATTAAATGCTTGCTCGCGTTCATAGCCTCCAGAGCGGATGGGTACGAAGATGACGGGTTCGACTTGGAGCTGTTTAAAGTAGGAGGTGCGAGAACGGACGGGAAGTGTTCATTCAGGAGCTCGATAGCATCGTCCACATGTCCAGAGAGGATCTTGACTCGAATTTCTGTGATCACACTGTCTATGAATTCCAGCCTAACTGTCATAATCGGAAAATAACATACCATTCCGCAGTTCAGCTTCTCTCAGAGTTTCCTTACTCAGCTCCAGGACATCGCGTGCGGCCAAGACACCCTTCTCCTCCGGCTGTGGGATTTCATCTCCGTCAGCATCCAAGTGCCTAACCGTGCTGTCCTTGGCAAACGCAACAGCTGTACGAGTGTAACAATGGTGGCAGAGGTAGTCCATTACCAAGGACTGCTGTAGAATATAATAGATCGATGTCATCATGAATACATGTCATATTTCACAGAACCCTGCAGGTCAGATGGAACAACTTGCCAATTGGTGGGGGGTAGGATTCGCGAGGGGGCTTTTGGGCGATTTAGTTTTACTCGATGAAACTGCATTGGTAGTTGTGGTTGGAGGGGCTGAGGAGGACTGCGGGGGTACAGGTGGCATTACGTCGGTAGTGATAGAGAGGAAGAGAGAGAGAAGAGAGGATGCGGGGATAAGTAAGGTGCGTGTGCTGATGCAGGTCAGGCACAGCTCGGGGTACAGATATGTAAAAAAAGATCGACACTTCTTCCTGTCACACCTAGAACATCAAACCGATTTATTCTACACATGAGTACAATAATATTGATCTTTGTCCTTCATTTCATCGCCGCTGACTGGCTGACCCCGAAGCCTTGTTCAATCACCGCGACTTGCGCTTCTTCTCCTCCGGCCACTTTCTCACAGAAACCTAAAGTAACATAAATGCCCATGAACAAATATCGCTACGGCCAAATCGCGACGTAGTTACCTTGCTATCATCAGTCACCAATTGGATACCGAGTGCCTTCAAGTGCCTAGTATAGTGATGATTAACTAGGTACCCAAACGCCATCATCACGTCTGGTTCCGTCACTTTCGACCAGTTCTTTAACCTCAACAGCTCGGCGTAGTATTCGGGAATCTCTTCGAGCTCGTCTTCGTCCGGTTGTAGTAAATCAATGCGGTAGTCACCGCAACCAGGACACCGCCATACATGTTGCGTGGATTCCAAAGTCGGCGGCACACGGCAGTACCATGGTACCCTGGCTGCCAGTCGTTCATCATGTTGCGAATCGGTGTCCGGTTCCGAGTCTGTTGCGGGAGGTGTAGATCCTTCGCTGAAGTCGCTGTCGTAATGATATTCTACTGATATAGTACGCCGACTGCGAGGTTTTTGGGACTCCGGCTTCCGCTGTTGCTGTGGTGGCAATTTCTTGGCCAGTTGGACAGGTGGCGCAGCTGAAGGTGTAGGCTTGGGCGTCTAAACAAAATTCAGACCAACAAACGGAGAGAAACCCAAGTGTGAACCCTCACCGTTTTCTGAATCTCCCTCCTCCGTTGCCAGGGTATCGGATTAGCAAGAGCATTTCGCAAACGCCGGTCCCAGTCTTCCCGGGTTCCACCAAATTGGGTCAGGTCAATGTCATCCTCTCTGTCGTCATCAGCACTCGTGTCCCGATTCCAAGGGATCCCCCACTTCAATCCCTGCGCCCGAGCATTTCGCCTTGCGATCTTTACCTGTTTCACAAATCGAACCCACTGAGATATATCTAAATATCGTGTGTTTGGGGAGGAAGAGGCGATTTGGTCAGCTAATATCCACTCGGCCTGTCGTGCAAATATCTCTCGAATTTCGGCTTTATGCACATGTCGCGAGTGCCGTGGTTTCTTGAGCTTTAAATCGCCTTTACTTTGGTCACCTGTGGGATGATTTATGATTCGAAAGTACCTATCCATGGGAACGACCTGTGCGAGGTATTGGTTGACCAGCCAGTCGATGTTGCGGTTCTGTATTGGTGTATCGGAGCCGTCGATGAGTTCGTGAATAAGGCGACGGAGACAATATCGTTCGAGGAAGTTGCGACTGAGCTTATAAGTCCCAGGGTCAAGGTTTTGGATGCAAAACGAGCGGTTCCTGAAGCATGGATTTAGAGGAGGATGGTATATCAAATAATTTGCTCCACTTACTGATCTGCAGCGCGTAGTACCAGCGACTTAGGATCGTCATCAACTATAAAATTCGTCAGTTTTTATTCCTTGCCCCAGAACGAAACTACGAACGTGTCATGTATGCCGCGCTCAAAATCTTGTCGAATTTCAACCAGACCGAAATCTTCGATCCACTGTTCACCCCATCCCCGTAAATCGTCTCCAACGTCAATTGACTCGGCTTCCTAGCCACCTTTTTTGCATCATCTCTCTGTCTTAGATCGCACTGCAGCCATTCTCTCCCAGTTTCTGACAACCAGTCCAACCTATCAATAACGAGGACGCCTATGACTTGAACACCCTTCCTAACAGTCCTGTTCGTTGGTGATGCCTCTAAAAGAAGCTCCGTTTCGTCCAGGCTGGCATTTCGGTGAGACACTGAAACGGGAGATTGGAAGGGTAGTGTAGTGTTTTACCCGATATAATTGCCCCCGCACTTCATATAGACCGAAGTGAGTATTGGCCGGGTTATAGGACCACCTTTCCGAGGCCAGTTGGGGTTGAGTATTCGATAGTCTGGGTATGGACCAAATGGATCCTCGAGAAGCTGCTTGATTGCCATGGGTAGTGGTGATAGTATGGGTCCAAGTATTTAGGTGCTACTGTGTGTGATGGAACTTTGGATTCTGATTGTGATCCGTCCCACGTGGACCTGCTTTCCTCCTCCATGTTGCATGGCAGTTTCTATTCCGTCGTTCAAAACCGTACTCTTCACAAGTATTGGCCTCCGTATAGCTTTGATTCTGTATAGTGAATGGCATGACGCGAGGTCTCTCGTCAAGTACACCGATGTCGACTACCGTGTCTTTACCGACGCTGCTCGTTTCGTTCTCCAGCCTAGCATGAACAACAAGGCTCAAGGACCGTTATCACAGTGGTCTGGATACAACATATCCATAGGAGAGTAAGTCGAAGGGCTTTATAATCTGTTATATGAGGCTAATGATAGTAGTCCATATACCAGAGATACATACCGCTACACACCCCTCCTCGCTCTCTTGCTCATGCCCAACATCTTCCTCCACCCCTCTTTCGGAAAATACCTCTTTGCAGCATGCGATATCATTAACGGTCTCATCATCTACAACATCCTTTTACAGCACATCCTCCCCACCTCACTCAGAAATAAGGACTCGAAAGAAATCTCGGCCGCTGAGACAAAAGCGAAAGCAACATTCTACACGGCAATCCACCTCCTCAACCCGATGGTGTTCTCTATCTCAACTCGTGGAT
The DNA here is from genome assembly GCA_018524395.1 of Podaxis carcinomalis. Taxonomy (NCBI): domain Eukaryota; kingdom Fungi; phylum Basidiomycota; class Agaricomycetes; order Agaricales; family Agaricaceae; genus Podaxis; species Podaxis carcinomalis. Next base: position 72,838 of record JAEUWJ010000039.1, read on the forward strand.
CTTCTGAATCTATCCTCTCGCTCTTCGTATTGATCACTCTGCACACTCTCCTCAACCAACATTGGACAACCGCTGCTATTTTCCTAGGTCTAAGCACCCATTGGAAAATATACCCGGTCATATACGGCATAAGCTGCATATGCTTACTTGGTTCTCTCAGCCCATACAACAAGCGCAGAGGTGCACTGCTCGATTGGTCAAGGACACTCGTAAATCCACGAACGATCAAGTTCACACTCATCAGCGCAGGCACATTTATCCTCTTAGGAGGTCTATGCTACGCAATGTTCGTACTTTTCTCTCATCCAAGCAAAGACACTAACGTTTATCCCACAGCTGGGGCTATCCATTTCTCTACGAATCATACCTCTACCACCTCCACCGACTCGACCACCGCCACAACTTCTCACCATACTTCTACCTCACCTACCTCACCTATCCCTCCCTCACCCCACCCACCCCCCCACCCTCCACCTCCAACGCTTCCAGCATCTGGACCATAATCAACACCATCCTCACCTCCCCACTCACCAGCTTCCTCCCTCAGCTCCTCCTCTCATTCGGCACCGGCCTCTTCGGTTCCACCAAACCCAATCTTATCTTCTCCTGGTTCATCCAAACTTCATGTTTCGTGATATTCAACAAAGTCTGCACATCACAATACTTCCTTTGGTACCTCCTCCTTCTCCCACTCCTCCTTCCAAACCTGCACATGTCGCGTACAAAAGCAATTTTGTGCGTAGTTGTGTGGGTAGGCACGCAGGCGCTGTGGCTAAGCGAGGCGTACAACCTCGAGTTCCTTGGTTGGGATGTGTTCTTGAGTCTATGGTTCCGTGGGCTAACTTATATTGTCGGGAATTGCTGGGTTTTGGTAGCCATAATGGAGTCATACAAACCATAATATACTTATAGCCCGTGAACACTCATATCTCTCGTTCTGAACACCGTACCGCAAGAGTATAGAGTATGTGTATCACCGGATCCTGATATCATATTGGGGTAGGTATTTACTTGTACACATTAGATTGGCAGCGTCTGGGGTACCATGCAAAAGACCAAATCCAATGACAGAAAACTGTAAACTGTAAACTAACTAGAAGGAGGAAAGCAAAGTAAGAAAGAATAAACCAAAACAAACGCGTCTCCAGGAAAATTGACTTAGAGAATCAGTCACTGATTGACCTCGCACTTTGGGTAGTCCGTCCCCTTGTCACGGCATCACCTCCGGTGATAAGACTGTTATCCGCACCACTCGTATGTGGCGTGTACAAGTGGGGATGGGATAGGGAATGGGAACGATGATGGTGAAGACAGCGCCCAGCCAGAGCATCTCCGGCAAGTAAACCTGCGCGTTCTTCTTCCACCTCCACACCAGCCTCCACGATCGCAGTATTGCTCCTACTTCTAGCATGTCGCCTCTTGTATTTAGGCTTATAGATGAATGATTGAGTAACGATTGTTACGTCGAACATGAGCGTTCCACCACTTCCAAGGAGATACCTTGGGGAAAGCAATCAATTACTGAATGAAATGTGGAGTGGAGAACTTACGGAATACTCTCTTTCAAGAATTGGGTAGATTTAGGTTGCGGGAGTTGAAGATTCGGGGAGGAGAGGATTGAAGCGACGTAGAAGACATTTCCCAGAAATGCGAATACGAAAAGATACATCGACAAACCCTAATGTTGATTTCATTTATCATTCAATTCATTTGGACTCGGGTAAAGAAGAGACCCACCTCCACGGACTTTCTAACAAACTAGAGGCGAAAGGATCGTCATTATCCGTAAAACGATAGCATGAATACAACACTTACGTTCTTCCAGATCTGGGGTAACCGGGATGTAAGATAAAGAGTGGTGCAAAGCCAAGCAAAAATGCGACCAAGAATGCGCTCGGCTGAAGGATTGCTTGAATGGGGTTCATCAGGTGGGGGCGCGGGGTCTGTTGGAGGCGGATCCTGGTCCTCAAAAGTCAAAGGCATTTCTAGAACGACATCGGGCACATTGGAAGGTTTCATCGCCGGCAGAGATGTCGTAACAGCAACTGGAATATGCGTGCTGCTTAACGGGCCTCTCACGTTCAATGGTGAAAGCACCCTTCCAACATTCGTAGAACCCCTTATAGGCATACCTCGCCGACTCCCCACAAGGGTTCCAACGCCAAACAACGTCCATGCACCCAAAAATACCATCGTCGCGCTCTTCTTTCCTGCCCTAGAGTTCCTCCGATTCCCAATGGTCGAGCTCGACGATATTGCCTCCGGCGCGACGACCGCTTCTGGATCCCCAGGAAGCCCCTCTACACTTCCGTCTAATGATCTTCTTCCCCTCACACTATCCACATTGATACTGGGAAGCGAGACGAGTGTAGCCGATAAGCGACCCGTACTTCCAGCACGTGTTCCGTGTCTTTCAACACTCCATGAAACGCGCTTCCTCCCAATATCCCTTCCACCCTCCGAATGGAAACTATCAACCAGCGCAGCTACGTCAGCTTCATCAGATTCTATATCCCCATCGCCGTGAGTTTCGCGAACTCGGGGGATGTGTGACGTGAGGCTTCCCGAACCGCCGTGTTTGAGGTGAAGATCTGATTCGTGTCGGCTGTGGCCTGCCGTTTCGCCGTCCTGTCGAGCAGCGAGGGCGGCCGCGGCCGCTACGTTGGCAGCGACAGTTGAGAGTGTTCGATATCGTGTTGTGCTTCTATCGACGGAGAGTTTACGGGTGCCTGGGGCGGAGGAGGTTGCACAGTGGGAGTATGATGTCGTTGCGGCAACTGCTGGAAGTTTAGTGGGCGTCTGGTAGTAGAAATATTGAATGACGAGGACGAGATCTATGCAAACAAAATACGTTGCAAGCCATCGCTGTATAATATATGGTCGGTTAGTTAGAATTGAGGTCAAGAGAGAAGCAGAACGGAACCTGAAAGGGAAGCTGGTGGGTAAGTATGCAGCCTACGAGATTGGAGAAGTCACCTGGAGGGTTTTAGATGAGTGATCGGGCATGATTGGGAGAGAGAGGAGAAAAAAGACGCACCGAGGAACCAATTAGCAAGGAAGGGCAAGGCGAGGCCTTCGCAGGACTGCCTCCGGATGTTCTCGAGGACCTGACTGATGAATAATGACTATAGACTAGTCAACCAAGACAATAGAAAGAACATACGGAAACTGGGCGCCGAGCCAGCAGGCAATTGAAGTGTAGCCCAGGAGGTCACTGAAGATGGCAGAGCCAGGCATGGGGGTGGGAGGAAGGGAGTGGCCAAGCAAACGGGCTTATCATTCGTCAGGAGTTCACGCCAATACAGTATTCGCTTCCTCTGCTGTACTCGTCCGTTTCGGCTTTCCGGTGGACAGCTTCACACCTTTAACTTGCTACTCAAACATATAATGTCAAGTACTCTACTGTTACCTTCTTCGGTCTTTGCTGCGGCGCATACTCAGGGAATGACATCGCCAACAACCCAGTCCCCTTCGATGCCTTGATGCTTGTCATCAATTCACCTGTCATTATGTTTATTCTTGAGTGATTTTCCTAGGGTCATGTGGGTGGTAAGGCGCCAACTGCGAGCTTCTCAAGACTTGCCGAATCTCCGCTCGCGGATCGCATGGCCGTCCTTCGGTGGCATTTTGCTCTCTCTGATCCCGCCAAGTGGGTGTGGTGGCATTCTCCAGCCCAGGTTACTCGCTGTTCCTTGAACATGGCTGTCATGGTGTTTGATGTGGTGTTTCATTCCACGAGACATTGAATTGCTCTTGGCTCAATGCGAGATGTCAAGAAGAGCGCTCAACAGTATAATTTTACGATTCAATTACAGCACCCAACAGATAAGTAGTGTGCCTTTAGGGCATTTTTGCCCCCATCCCCTATTTGACGCGCACACCGAATGGCTTGTCAAGAGAACCGTCTGAGGTGCACAGACGACTCATAAACCAGATAAACATGTCACACTAGGGGTGGTACGTCGCCCTTGCACTTGTCCGAATGTCGTCGCTGCACTAAATATACCAGATCAAGGCTTTCTGCTGGAACTGGCAGTGACGTTGAAGGCCAATTTGGGTTGCGAGGATCACTCAAGCACCGCGAGCCACTTTCTCTGCTTGTGAGCACGTGAGCAAGCACGGACTTGGGCAGAAGTAGCATCATGGCTGTTGGGCATAGTCAGTGACTCTTGGACAACCCCTTCGCCCGCTCCGGATCTCCCTGAAAGCGCGTTGGTATTGTCTCTTTGTGTTCTGCTGTTGTTAATTACAATGACCAATGCACACCAATCGGCGACTGAGCACTGAGCACTAGAACCTTCATGCGATGGCAAAGGTTCCGCAGATAATCCACTGGAGAAGATCTCGCATACGCCTCTCCCGAGCCGTCGTCCAGCCCACTGTCACGCCCCAACCTCTCCAACCCTGCAGGGACTGCCACACACATCAAGGCTGGATCTTTCCCACGTACATTTGTAGGTCCACGTTTGTCAGCCAAGCCTCCAGAGACCAGATCAACATAATCAACATGATAACTCAATCACGTGCAGCACCACAATTCACACATGCCATCACCCTCCCAACCTCCTCCAACTCCTAGCCATGTCCAAACCACAAGGCAAAAAGCGTTCCGCGACAACAACAGACTCCTCTCGCGACTCCAGCTATCCTTCCACTCCCACCCTCCCACAACACGCCGCCAAAAAGACTCGTTTTGTAGATCCAGACGACGACCCAACAAACTTTGCCGAACAGGTCGAATCCGCACTCGAAGCCCCCGCACGTAAAGGCGCAGTCAAAACCGAAGGCTACGAATCCGACTCGAGCGATGACGGTGAAGGTGTCGTGTACTCTCGTCGGAAAGATGGCGTTGGCGGGGATGAATTGGGTGGAGACGAGGATGATATGTTCGCTGCTGCAGAAAATGCTACACCGAGTGGCACAGGAGGTGCAGGTCTAGACGGGGGAAAAAAGAAGAAAGAAGAAAAGTATATGAGATTGGGTGATATTGAGGGTCAGGAGTTTGGTGGTGCCTCTGGGGATGAGGATAAGTCGGACGAGTCGGACGAGGATGAGCCGGAAGATGAAGATGATGCGGAGAGGAGGAAGAAGGCGGGCATGGGCTATGAACTGTCATCTTTCAACATGCGCGAAGAGATGGAGGAAGGGAAGTTCACTGCTGATGGGATGTACGTTCGGACATACGATCCTCATGGCGTACACGATCGGTGGATGGAGGGACTCAGCGAGAAGGAGATCAAGTTGGCCCGGAAGAGGAAGAAACAGCAGGAGAAAATACAGAAACAAAAACAAGAGGAGGAAGAACGCGAGCTGAGGGAAAGCGGAGGGAAGGAAGCAATGGAGAAGCAACTTCTCCCATATCTTAAGAAAGGCGAAACAGTGCTCGAAGCCCTACAACGTTTAGGAGCACAAGCAAAGAAGAAACAAACCAAAGCCAAAAAGTGCGTCTTCCCTTTCCTCTTTCATATCATTAATATACCAATGCCCCGCACCTCGCAGAAATTCAAAACTGCCATCAGACGCAATGGCAGTAGACACATCCAACACTAACAAACCATCGTCACCAACCGATATTGAACTAATTACCCACCTCGCTTCCAATCTCATGTCCTTTGGCGACACAGATGTCTACTCCAAAACGTACGAAGAACTCGTGCGTGATGTCCGCCGCTCTGGTATCGTCGACCAAAGCTGGGAACCACCCTCTGCCGATGTCAAGTTCGAGTATAAATGGAACATCCCAGCTGCAGATGACTCGCAAACATTTGGTCCATTCTCAGAGGATGAGATGCAATCATGGTTCAAAGCGTCGTATTTCGGACCCTCGGGTGAAAAAGTCAAGGTACGGCCCGTTGGTGGTGAGTGGGCGGACTGGGATGATATCCTTGGATGAAAAAATCCCCTTTCCCTCCATTCCCCTTCATTCCGTTACCTTGGATTAACGTTCGTGTATAATGTATTGGTATTTGTACAATGTATTTATAATGCAATGCATGGAATGGTAGTAGTCCCTTGAAACAACCCTTATATAAATACAGCACAAAGCAATGGCAGAAGGAATGCGACTGAGATTTAGTGACTGATGTACTGGAAGACGAAAGAAACATCTGGCAAGCCAACCTCGGCGCGCAATAAGTCATCATGGTTATTCTTCAACTCAGAGTTTGTGAAATGGTTCCATCTGTCAGGTCATCAGCCTCAGTGACAGACCGTACAAGAGGGCATAACTTACGTGCTAGCATCGCCATAAAGCAGGGCGGGTGACTTGACCATCTGCTTCCCGTCCTTACATCGTTTACACTTGAACGTTTCATGGGTGTCGCAAAGAGTCTTCTCGTTGAACGTGAACAGTTGTCGAAGAGCATCCAACGAAAAGTGACGTTCGGTATCTTCTTTCTCGTCCACCACAGCAGAGGACAATGCCTGTTTGTTAGCTTGACGTTGGAAGATTTTTTCCTCGATGGTGCCGGTGGATATGAATCGGTATACGAAGCCTTGGAAGATTGTCAACAAGGACACTAACTTGAGAGACAACAAAACTCACACTCTTTTTTCTGGCCATCACGCCATACACGAGCGAGTGCTTGTTGATCCGCGGCAGGATTCCAATCTATAGAGCACGTCAATGACTCAGAAAAAAGTGGTGAGCTGTTCACGGACCAGGGTCGAAAAGGATAAGTCGATTGGCACCAATAAGGTTAATGCCACATCCGCCAGCCTTACTACTCAGCAAGAAAATGAACTCTTTGCCACTAGGATCATTGAACTGGTCCACTAGTTTCTGGCGCTTGGTGATTGACATCGTCCCGTCAAGACGGAAAAACCCATATCTAAGTCGAGATCAGCAATAGACATCAGAATGTGTCGATAGTGACTCACTTCTTATTGCGACAGAGCCTCTCAAACAGGTCAAGAGTTTGGGTATAGTTACTGATCAGTACAATCTTATCATTTGTCTGTGTTCGTATCTGATGTAGGAACCTGATACCAATCCGTCAGCCACTCAGTGAATAATATAGAGTGGATCTACCTTTCTAAAACGATAAACTTTCCACTCCATTCAGACCTAACAGCGGGGTTTCTATCGCTGCCTCTTCCTCCTCCACCCCCCTTTGCGGCACGATAGTCTGGGGGGAGCAGGCTTTCTGACCCTTTTAGGTCTTCCGGAAGATTAAGAAGATCGGGATGATTGCATAGTTTCTTGAGGATATTTATGGCTTTAAGAGGCTGAGATTCCGTTCCGCGAAGTAATGCCTTGATTTCTGGAGAAGTTATGAATAGGCGGTATAACGAGAGCTGGAATTCCGATAGATGGCAGAAAACGACATGTTCGTATTTGACGGGCACTAACGGGTCTCAGGTCAGGATATGTACGGTTTTGCGCCGGGAGACGACGTACAGTATTTCGACAGCAGATCGTTGGTTCGGCGGATGATGAATTTCATCACAAGGGAACCTAGTTCTTTGAGTTTCTTCTCGCTCTCGGCTTTAATTTCATCGCTTGCCAGAGCGTCGCGACCACGGATGATAGCGTTTTCGAAGTTCTTGCGGAAGTCGTTCTTGGAACCCAAGAAATCGGGGTTGGCAAAGTTCAAGAGAGAAAAGTATTCCGAAAGGTCATTCTAGGGAATAGATCACTACACATCTCCGCCGCATCATGGAGTTCGTACCTGGATGGGGGTACCAGTCAAGATGACACGCCGTTTGACATCCAAACTATTCAAAGCCTGGAAGGTTTGGGATTCTGTTACCATCGTTAGCCTAGTGTTGTAACACCCTCCCGGGGTCCATGACATACCTGAATTCTTCAGGCGGTGGCCCTCATCACAGAGCAGCAGCCCAATACTGCAGTTAGCAAGATACGCCGTTAGGGTCCGCAGAGTTTCATAAGAAACAATCATGACTACCAAGAACAATCAATCTTTCATGAAAATTAATAATCGTTTGGGTCGTACCTGGTTGGGTAACGTTTCTACCGGAAGCAGAGACCCACCGCTGAACCTTGGGTAGCATTTCTGCCTTTCCACCTTTGCCATCGATTGCCAATGGTGTAAGAGTATCTTTGCCCAGCCACTTTACTAGTCCGGAAGGTGAGTTAAGGGTGAAAGCTCGTGCGAATCAAAGCTCACCAAGCTCATTAGCCCAGTTCTTGACCAAGCTGGACGGACATGCAATGATGCATTTCTCAATCGTAGGCTTGCCTGCATGGGGCGACTGCCTCAGCAACGTCCACAACAGCGTAATACACTGTAAAGTCTTCCCAAGACCCATTTCATCAGCCATGATACAGCCATATTGGTTCTCCATCACCATGCCAGTAGTGCATTTGTACAGGAACTAAGTGTGTCAGGATCTCCTTTAACTGGATCTCACAGAAACTCACTTTGACACCCTCAATCTGATGTGGTCGTAGAACTTTGGACAGTCGAGGATCAATGACCACAGGCACTTTAGGCACCTTTTCCTTCTTGTCACCGTCCTCTCCAAGTAACTTCCGCAAGCTTTTGTGGGGATTATACATCCCAGCCGTTTTAGCCTTTGCTTCTTCTTCGGCCCTCATCTTCGCCTCCTCCGCTTCCCTCTGCTTCCTCTCCTCATCGGTTTCGCGATTATCAATGGTAGGATCGAACAATACAATAGCGTGGTCCTCCATCGGATCATGCAAAGGCCTTGGAATGACTTTAGCTTGTGGTCGGATCCCCAATGACACATTTGACAGCATAGGTGTAACGAGCGACCCATCCTTGCTCTTCATAGAAGGTAACGAAAATCGACGATGGACAACCTGGTCGAAGGGTGTAGGCTTGAAAACTGGATATTGCTTCTGTCTTGCGAGTAGCTCGTCCCCATTAAGGTAGTTCCCATCTTTGCTATCCTTCTTTTTCTTCTTATAGCCACCTGTGTCTGAATCCGAGTCATCATCTCCTTGTTGACCCGCATAGCATACTCGTTTCCGTTTTCGCTGTGGCTGGACCCGCTCCAAGGATTTCGCCAGTGTTGGGGGTTTGAAAGGGAGGTTTATACGAGTGCTTTCTTGGAGTCTGTCTACAGCCTTGCCATCGGCCGTCACTGGTACCCGTCTGAGCATGAAAATATGAACGATGAACGAGGAACGGGTCTGAAATTGGCAGATTCAAAGTGACATGTAACGCGACGCGCAAAATGAGTCACGTGTTCGTGATTGCGAATCCTAAATGGATTAAATGCCAAAGGGATCATTCACGTAGGTAGCTAGACAATAGATAGGCGGTAGAATATAGCAGAAACATGGGTAACGATAGCATCCACGAAGGCAAGTAAAACCATCCCAAGCCCATTCAAAAGCTGGGAAAGACAAAATCAAGTATCTCCGGCTGAAAGAATATACTGAGACCAGATGGTATCGTCCGCATTCACAGTGGCATCCGCAAACGCAGAGTAGTTTTCAATAGATACATGCGCGACGAGTATGCCGTCCACTGAGAGAAGACCTGGTGGAATGTTCAATCTCTGAGCAAACAGGGTGTTACTTGAAGAACAGAATGCAAGAAGATCCCGATCAACCATTGCAACGAACTAGCGAAACGAAATTCAGAGCCCCGATTGACCTGCAGGAGAACATACCCACCAGTTCATCATTGGAGAGACGTTTCATGAAGTGCCTGAAATTTTGATCGTGTGCATCTATTGCTTCTGGGAATAACTGAATACGCGCAAAGGAACCTTTTGTCCGTAATGTTCCCAGCAAATCTGTAGCATGAGATCCACGGTAAAATTTCCCCGGCGGACCCCGTTGGGACATAGCGAAACTGGGGAAGGCAGAGGAAGAGACGGCATCGACAAACAGAACAGGAACCGAAGTTGAGGCATCGAGATTGATTTGAAATGGTATCGAGCTAGATTGAAATTAGGGATGGGAAGAATGAAGCTCACTGGAAGGGAGGAAGGGGGCTTACGACTCGTCAGCACTTATCTTAGTCCCCAAGCTTGCAGCGTCAGTTCCCAATGCTCTGAGAGTTTGGTAAGCGCGTTAGGATGCATTGAGCGCATCACTCACAATGGCCCGAAAATTGTCGAACGCCTCCAAACGGGGTTGCTTTCGGCCTCAGGGATAGTGGATGGGAAAAGGCTCTCCTTCACGTCAGGGGTTAGAGTTGCGCTAGGATAGGTATGAAAATATAGGTAAAGCGTTATGAAATGGGAAATGAGCCTACGTCTGTTCTGGTTCTGCGACCTGTGCAAAGGCAATTCTCGTGTTGTCTTCATCTTCGTAGTCAGGTAAGGTCGTAGGACCTGGCTCAAGACCTGCCAATTGCAATAGTTCCCCAGGCTTCGGTGGCTCGACGTGAACTTGCTGATCTATGGTCATCTCAGCAATCCCGTCCCGTTGATGCTCCGTTACATCATCCTCGGCTTCGTCGTTTGCTCGTTTTTGAACTCTCCCGATCTTCCCCTTTCCTCTGACACTTTTGAGCTTTCCTTTTTCAGCGGTCAACAATGTTGGCGGTGGAATCAATAGACCATCGGATGAACGTCCAGGTCCAGGTTTTCGTCGTTTGGAAGGTGAAGTCTGCTCGCCAGCGCCCGTCCCCCCATTGAGCTTGTTTGCCTCGTGGGACTTGAGATTAGCTAGCTGATGATCGTTCAATAGCTTCACCAGCGGATGAGCAACACGCGCCCGGTGCAATGGCATAGTAGTCTTGACGTTTTCCACCGAAGGTGGCGTCGCAGTGCTTTTATCCGGATTTTCGTCCTTTGTTGGCGTTGGCGGTGCTACGACCGCCGTATTCATGGAAGTAAGCAAGTCCTCGTTGATTTCCAATTCAGGTGAATTGGCGTTTTGTGGAGAAGCCGAGCCTCTGTCTTTTTCACGCGGCAAATGTTGGAGCATGGAATCCGAAGATGTGGGTTTGACTAGCGAACCGCGATCCGTCAGAAGGAGATTTGGTTTACTGCTGAAGGATTCTAGCGCCTGTCGTGGTCGTTTTGAAGGATGATTGTCCTCAGGTTCTGTATCATCGCCATCTCGCTTGCGGATCTTTGAAGGTGAAGGAAGTTCGACGTCCGAGATAACTTCGACGGATTTTACTTTCGGTTTGGCTGCCTTTGCAGGCGACCTCCCCTTTTCTTTACCCTTCCGTTCTGCGCGGTAGAATGAAACGCGTTGCTAAAAAAAGTCTATAACAAGACGCACTCTTGGGTGGACCGACGGGTAGAAATACCTCTCCCGCAGTGAATTGCCGCAAATCCCGATGATCTCGACCGCCTGTGTTGATGCGCTCCCAGAATCGCGAAAGCGTTTCCTCAGAGCCAGTCATATGTTCTATCGGCTCCCAGCTACAGTCGGAAAACTTGTAAATTCCAGGCGAGCTGCATTGGCCGAATGAATACCTACGTATCATCCGCAGGTGCATACCCTTTCCACTACTACTTCTTCAGTGCATTGCTAATCGTGGTTCAATAACTGGAATCTTACCCGAACCCGGAATTTCTATGATATGGTGTCAGTCATGATAGCCAGAAGCGACTAGTATCAATCACATACTTACCCAAACCAGTTTATTTTTACGGCCTTTCTCCTTTTCAACACGCGCCTCTAGTATCGATTCTGCAGAATACTAAGTCGGTCGCCATCTCGAGAGCACGGTGAGGTTAAGGAGCGTACCAATCTCATATTCTTCTTCGTCTGATGACATAACAGAACAGAAGGAAGGGTAGAACTGTGGGGAAGAACTATGAATCTCAAGTCTTAAGTCAAGTTGTAATATATTAGTGTCAGTGCTTCTTGCGTACACGTGATGCGTTCCGTTACGCGAATGCGTGACAAGCAACAACAAACACTCGAGTCTGGGTAGTCTACAGCCTGTGGTTTGGCCATAATAGTAGAATAAGTAATATATATATATGCTATATGATATGTCAATTGTAAGACTTCAGAGGAAGCGCTGAACAATATACAAATGTTCGGCCCACATGGGCTTCGATGGTAGCACCGTAGCAAAATTACTCCTGCATTGCTGCATATATTGTGTCCGATTGCCAGAATGTTTGTATGTACAACTAGATAACAAGGAAATTAGATAGCATCAAGCTCATACAATTAAGAGATACATTAGCATAACCTAGTCAACGAACGACCTTTTCTGGACGAGACAAAGACCGGAAGAGGTAAAAAGATGTAGAATGATCAGAGACTTTGGGAACACTGCGAATCTTCCTCGACGGGCCATGATGGATAAGGCAGTCTGCGAGACATGATCAGGCTATCCTTGACCCAGTTCCAGTCTACAGTGCGGGCTTGCACGTAGCTGCTGGTATATTGGTCTTTTTCGCGAATAATCAAGAAGCCATACTGCGAGAGCGGGCTTGAGGCATAAGAAACGTCACGGACAGCTTCAACCCTCGCAGCACCCATGGCTAGTATGATGCGGATGATATCGTTGGCGGCTTCGCCAGCCTTGTTGGTCTTTGGTGTCATATCTGGCCCAACGCAAAGAATGGACAGTCCGTCGAGAATTTTGGGCGCAACAGGATTCAACATGATGTTAGGGAGATGCTCTAGCTGGTTGCCCCAATTGAGGTCGATTTGCTGGGAGGGGAGGACGTCGAACAACGTCGGCCGACCTTGAGGTAACAAGTACGGCCGCCAGTCAAGCTCCTTGCCCTGTTGGGATGACAGTTGAGTATGGTCAAAACTACGATATCACATATTACTCACCACTTCGAGGCAAGAGTATAACCAATTGACCGATAGACAAGGAATCCCTAGCGCCAACGCCATTAGATACTTGGGCTTTAGGTTGCAATCATCTGCTAACAGGAACAAGCGCTCTAGCTCCTTAGGCTCTCCGACCCACTTCACGTCACTGGCGTCAATAACGCAGCGCTCCGATGAGTACGAAATGTCCATCTTGAGGTATTTGAATAGGTCGTCAACGACTACGCCGCCACTATCCCGTACAGCGTTTAGAATGTCGGAGCGAGATCGACCATCCTTGGTCTTGTCATTGGTATTATTTCTGCTGAGACTGACAATCAAGCCGACTTTGTGCAAGAATTTGTACAGGGGTCGTGCACCCTTGGCATTGGAAAGAAAACTCGCGGCCGACCGAGAAGGCGAAGGTGTAGGTTTGGTCTCGACCTCGCGTACTGCGGGAACTATTAGCCGGTTATCGACAGTCCGATCTTGCCAACCAGAGTTGATCATTTTTGTAGAGATGCTAATATCCCGGATTTGGAGCTCCTCCTCCCCTCCCGCAATATCAACGCAGACTGTATTCGTCCGATAATTGACCCTGACCACCTTATAATCCTTCGCTTTTTTGTTGATGCGAACGAAGTCTCCAACGCGCAAATTGTTGGTCCGCATATTGCCCGCGATAACGACTGATTCAAAGCCATCGTCAAACTTAACGTTATAATTGTCGTCACTCAAATGTTCGTAAACGATCCCGGAATACCAGAGGCCATTTTGTTTCCAGAGAGCAAAAACCCGGGTCGCATCCGCTCTGGATATCGTCGAGCCAGCAGACTTGAGCCGTTTCGTATGCCGAGTCCGAGGAGTCACCGCAGCCTGGTTCAAAGACTTGCTCTTGGGTGGTCTACCCCGCTTGCGCTTTAAGTTCTGCTGAGGAGATTCCGGCTCCATGTACTCTTCTTCATCATCCATTGCCGGCTCTGTGGCCCTCTCACTATCGGAAACCCCTTCCATCTCAACGTCAGGGTTCTCCTCAGCTTCGACTGTGGCAGACCGATAACTTCGAGCAGACCTTGCAATGGACGTGGCTCTGAGTGGCTTGCGTACAGGCTGCTTCCCTTTGTCCTTCGATGCGACCACAGCCTTGAGGGTTGGCTTCCGAGTGCGAACAGGGCGAGCATGATCCTGATCAGGGACCGAAGAAGGAATGGCGCTCTCATTAGAAATGTCGGCAACAGGAGGTTTGTGACTATTGGAGCCTTTTCGACCCCTTTGCTGCCGTGGTGGATCGGGCCGCTTCACTGCAACAACAGGCTGGGGTTTTGTTGCCTTCCTATCAGTCTGAAGAAGGTCAGAAAACGGAAATCGACCACACATGGAGAACATACCTTCGTCTTGGAAGAATAAGTACGCGCATTACCCGGGGCCTTTCCACGCGTCGCGGTAGCTAGAGCCTTGCCTTTATCCTTGCGAAGACGAGCGGAAAGAGGTATATCGTCGTCATCGTCGTCATCGTCCTCCTCATGCCTCCTCTCTTCTGTCTGCTCCTCCCGTTCAGCTTCTTCCTCTTCCTCTTCTTCTTCCTCCTCCCGTCGTGCCGTCTTCTTGGGCGGCAAGACATCACTATCCTCGGTTGTCTCATCATCATGCGACGGTACTGCCGCTACACTTCCTCTCTGTATCTCGGGAATAACCGTACCAACCTCCATCGACCTCTGTTCTTCTTCCACTGATGACTGGACCTGCTCTCGCATAGGTTCTGAGTCGGGTACAACGTCCATAGCATCTACAACACACGGAGCGGGAGGCTGACGATAGGCAGGCTTTCTTGGAGATGCCTTGCCTGGCGAGGGGACAGGCCTCAGAGGTAGAGGCACCAGTTGAGGTGATGTTGCCTTTAATCGTCCTGCGACGCCTGGAAGTTGCGTTTCTGCCCCATCTGCAGTCATTCTGGCAGTGCCCGCCGGGAACTGCTGGGGTACTGGGGATATCGGCGAAGCTGGGGTATACCGGACGAGATGTTGGTAACGACCCCGTTTATGCGGATCCATGGTGCTCAGCAAGCTCCGAGGACCAGTGTGAGTAGAGGTATTGGTCTGTGGGACAACGCTGGGAGTCGCCGCTACGAATTCCTCCTGCGTTGCAACCTGTGTGGCCTGTTGTGTTCCATGAAAGCCGCCACTGAGAGATAGGGGCTCCGGATGTATGATGGGACGGGTAGTGGGTCCTCGACTTGTATCCCGAGTGTTGGCATACAAATCCTGGACTTCAGCAACTTCGTCTTGACCGTCGTAACCCTGAGAGTGCTGGGATCCTTTGCCGGAATCGGAGTCAAGCGTCATACGACTACCGTCTTGTGCTTGTTCGAAACTGTCATCTCGCTGAGAAAGAGGTGGAGGGATGCCTCGAACAGATTCTTCCCGTGAATAATCTGAGCTCTCTGACTGAGAAGGAGTAGAAGGGACCAGGATGACAGGCGGACGGTCGTCCTGCCTGGGAATGGTGGTGCTGGAAGAATAGCCCGATTGTGTAACCCCCTTTCGCCTACTGGCCACTCCCGAATACTCATCTTCGGCGGCGCGAGCAAGGTCGGCTAAGGGTGTCGTGAACTTCTTCGAGGTCACAAGGAACTTATCCTCCGACAACTGGGAGTCCACCCCCGCAAAGGAGTCCTGTGAAAGGATGGGAGAACTAGAGCGGCTACTTTTTTGACCCGATGGCTGCAGGAGATCAAGCTTCCCTTTTGCCTTAGTTGGTTGTGAATCCATCTTGTGTGTCGTCGATGGAAGTGTTGGATTTTTTGTAGGAGACTGAAAAGCTACAGGGGATAGCTTTGGCTTCTGAAAGAGTGAAAGGAAAGGATGGAAGAATGACAGGGACGTCAGAAAATAGCTTATATACAACTAGGTCGTGAAAGGACTCATACCTTTGTTGCGCGTCCAGGGGTTCCTGGTCGTCGATCTGTTGTTACATTATCTTTTACCGCCAGTCCATGCGGTGACGACAGACGCGAATCAGGTGACGGCATACCCCACTTAATATCTCTCCCAGTGGTTCCTGTTGTCCCCAAGTTTTCTTTTTGCGAACCTTCGCTCAGTACCATACCGCTGTTACCGCTGTCTTCGTCATCGCAAAGCTGTGTTTGCGTTTGCGTTGCTGCAAGTCCGTGAAAATGATAATGGTGCACTGAGGTTGTGGCCGAGTTTCTGGAAGAAGGGAAGGATTCGATCGAGTTATCCTTGTTAGGTATCCCGACTCCGCCTTCAACCCGATCTTCAGAAGGCTCCGGTGAGTTTTCGAGGGCCGCATGTATTAGCTGCGTAGCCTGGGACTCTTCTGCGTCCACGTCACTGAGAGCGACGCGTCCACAATCATCAAGTGCATCAACAAGAGAAAAAGAAGGCCCGTACCTCAAACTTCCATCAAACATGTTCATTTAGTCCAGAAGATAGTACGCGTATTTTGTGTAGTTGGATCGTGCCAGCAGTGAGAGAGCAAAGCTTGATGTGGAGAAACAAGTGAATTGGTTGTAGATGTAGACCTGGACGTAAGACGGTACTTAGATTGTATTAGCCTAGTTCCAAGAATGATCATGACAATTATTACCTCAAGCCTGATAAGGTGGAGTTTTTCGCGTTTAGTTTGTATCTCAAAGACAGAAACGAATGTCGGGTCGCAAAAAGGGATAAAGAGGTCTGAGGACGAGGAAGAACGAAAGTCAGAGCTGTTCCAAGTCTTACGGGACCTTATAATCTTGAGCTTGCAAGGAACCGTGCAACTACACGTGATCGCCTAATAATACCACCCCCGGATTTCCGTTTGTGGTATTCCCGTTGCCCCAGGACGCACCACCCACATTCCCTGTGAGCTGTGCCCATTTGTCCTAACTTCGTTGACGACTTCGCCGCGCTGGCTGCATCAATTAGGTGTTTCTGGCTCGCTCTCGGGTTTCTGGCCCGCTCTCGGATTTATGGGTCTCAATCTAATCCCCAGAAATACATAACATGACGCGAACTTTAATTTCTCCTTCCGTCCACAGATCAAGGTCTAAACTGATCAACTGAAAGTAATTCACAGCTCAATCAAATGACAGAATCAAGACTTGGATATCATATACGATGACCAGAATAAAGCGGAGAAACCAAATGGAGCTGCTTCATATACTAGCTATTTCGCGTCAATCCGGCCGAACCGACAGAAAAAATCACTAATCCACTGCCGGACACCAGCCTCTTCGAATAAGATGAGGGGTCGGTCCTCCAGTACAGCAAGACCCATATCATCCTGAGTCTACCTCATTTTTTCATCGGTTGAACTTCTCCAGGTTTTTGAACGCATGGCTTAGTCCACTATCTCTCTGTGGGATACGACGGGACATGACATCCGTACCCGTAAACCCAAGTACTGATCACACTGGTTACCAGCACCGTCTTCGTGCCCCCTTTGTTTCTCCAAATCACCATCCACACCTACATCTGGTTTCCAAGCTAAGATTGGGAGCTTGCCTTACCTGCGGCTGGAGTTGCTATGTTGCTGCTGGCGACTCTTCTGTTCTAATTGGATTTACTGCTTCGCCGGCACCTGCCTTTATGGCGACGAAGCCTTCCCAAGCTTCTATTGCCCATGCCAGAAATTTGCGATACTAGTGGAAGACTCATTGCGCCAAAGCCTCCCCCCTTTGATCCGAATTAGAGATTCAACTTTACAGTGACAGAAGATAAACTGGAAACGTCATTCTAACCCGTCTATTCCTCCTGCATACCTACCCTATGACACTTTTCATGCACTCGATGTCCCTATCAAACCCAGCCCCTGGGTTCCGAAGAAGCATTATTGCAAACAAACTTGGGCAACGATTACTCGCACTATGAGCAGGAAACCGACTGCGCTGTTCACATGCGGACCAATTACAAACACCAATTGGCACTGGGCCCTTTTTCCCTGAGAATGGCCGCGGGGTCACGACCCGACGGTAGAGATAAGATAGGAATAATTCTATCCGCAAAGAACGCCGCAGTCGGCCTTGCAGATGATGGTGCTGTGGACTCACTGGCTTTAGCCACGGAATTATGTCGTGGGGTTCGCTGAGTCTCGAGGGCGGAAATAACATAATCAAAAGGGAAAACCGGACACACATACAGAACCGTACTTCATGATACTACGCGACAACCATAAGCCCTCGTATCCCATCCACCATTTCGACTGTTCTTCGAGCTGCTACTTGGGTTAGACTCGGTGGCCGGGCGCTGATAAAAGATCTCTGATTTACCCTATTAAAGTCCGGGGTCGCGCAATTGTACATCTGGATCACCAATTACCGAAGAATCAACATCAAACCATTGGCCAACACATCATTTGCTTATGGTTCTCTTAGAGTGGTGGAATCAAAACAATTCTGGAAATAAAACAAATCAGAAAAAAGTGTGCATCAACATCTAGGCGATGATAGTCAAATCGGTCAAGTCCAGATGGGCGCCGTCAATACTTGGTTGTGACACTGACACGAAATGCTGTGATCGTTGCCTAGCCGCAGAAGAGGTCATTTTTCGAAATAATGTCTCCGACCAATATTCGGAAGCTCAGGAACAGAAAGGAAGGAAGAAAAAGAAAAAGAAAACTGGCGTCAAGTGTGATACAGGAATTGATGACAAAGCCCGTGTTCCGCGCATTCGTTCCTTCAGCCTCGCCTCGCCATCTCAGAAAGTTGTAATAGCGCTAAAATGCACACAAGAGCGTAGAGGCATACAGGAGCTATTGCGGCTCAACGTGCAGCATCCGCAACCCCGTACGAGGCCGATCGAAAGGGCCCCTTATATACGGCGCCAAGCGGTAGCTCTAATAGTCATTGAGGCCGAAGGTTGAGCCGCTGGACACGGAAGGACACGCGGAATGGAGTGAAGAACTTTGATCTCTTGTCTTGGCGATAGTGATTGGGGTCTACTGGAGTTCTATAGGGTTTTGTGATGATAAAATCGTTGATACTTGCTTATTCTGGGCCGCTAGGGCTATATGTTTAGCACTGGGGACCTTTTGCAAATTCCGGTTTGAACGAAAATTGATCGAAGGGGCCGGTGGGGTGTGGACCAGGTAATCGCAGGTCTCAATTTCCAATGGTTAACTATAGTGAAACTTTCGGGGGGTCCCCACCTGGTCTCTACAAAGAGAATATATAGGAAACGGGCGCGGCCGAGAACACAGCATATTTGGAGCATTGGAGCGGTTGAATGGGGAAGGACTGGTGGCTGTTGCTCACCGCAGCAACGGTCATCAGGTCATCAGGTGAGGATTGAATAGGAAATATACGAAAGAGCCGCTCGCACCCGAAAAGGAAATTAGGTCGTTATGAAATCAAATTAGTTTCAAATTTAACAAATCTGTTGGCGTTTCTCCCCCCTGCTACCCTTCCTCCTCCTCCCCCCACACCATGTCCCACCCCCTACCCCAATTACCCACATTGCATACCCCCTTTTCCCGCAAATCCACCAATGACCTTGATGACGATGACCTCAGCCTCGCCAACAACGCGCCTGTCGTTCAGACTGTCCCGTCACTCTGGGGGATTCCGCTCAAATATATATCGTATGTTCCCTTCACTTCGAACCAAAGTGCAATGCATCATCACGCGCCGTTCTAATCTAGGCTTGTGACGCTGGCCGTCCAAAATTCGGCGCTGACCATTATCATGCATTATTCCCGTGTCTCAACTCCTCCATTGCGCATGTATTCTGCAGCGACAGCCGTCCTTATGAACGAAATCCTCAAGGGGCTCGTTTCACTCGTCATTGCGTTCGCACGGTTGGACTCTGGACACGCTTCCATGTACGACATGGCGCAGGCGCCGTATCCTGCTGGAAGCAGAGGGGTAGCGAGTCGGCTGCGGAAGTTGTGGAGAGACGTGTTTAGTCCAGATTGTTGGAAGTTGTCAATACCAGCCATACTTTATGGTGGGTCCCATTTTTTTCCGATCCAAAGCTAGCCAGAACTTATGCTTCAATCACTAGTCATCCAAAATAATCTGCAATACGTTGCCGCGACTAATCTGGAGGCCGCGACATTCCAGGTTACCTACCAAATGAAGATCCTCACCACTGCCGCATTCTCAGTCATACTCCTCCGGAAGAAACTTTCCTCGGCGCAATGGATATCCCTTCTATTTTTGGCCCTCGGCGTGGGCATTGTGCAAATGCAGGCCGGCGTTCACAGCGGTGCAGCAGGAAACGTCCCAACACATTCTATGAACGCCCTAAAAGGTTTCATGGCTGTGACCGCAGCATGTTTCACCTCTGGCTTAGCTGGGGTCTATTTTGAGATGGTTCTGAAGAACTCTCAGGCCGATCTCTGGATACGGAATGTCCAACTCTCTCTATTTTCCTTATTGCCAGCTTTGGCGCCTGTCATACTCGCATATAATACGCAAGGGACGAGGGGCATTGGGAGCTTCTTTTCCTTGTTGTTCCAAAACTTTGGGGCATGGGCCTGGGCAACAGTTGCCGTTCAGGTTCTCGGGGGACTCCTCACGGCACTGGTTATCAAGTATTCCGACAACATCCTCAAGGGCTTCGCGACCAGTTTAAGCATCGTCATTTCCTTCCTTGCTTCCGTCGCTCTCTTTGACTTTAAGATGTCCTTCACATTCCTTCTCGGCTCTGCCGTCGTCCTGGTCGCGACATGGCTTTACAATTCCCAACCTAAGCGACCCGTTCTCTTCCCCGTTTCCTTATCAAAAGACCCCATGGCCATCGCATGGAGTTGGGGTGGAAGGAATGAGAAGCGATATCTGGAGTCTCTACGGTCTCCCACCCCTGTCGCAATTCCTGTCCACTCTCTTGGCGGCCTTACCGCAGTTTCGTCAACAACCTCTTTATCTTCCGTATCTTCCACCCTCACATGTTCACCTCCATTTGTTGATTCCGAGAAGACCAAGATCATTTATACGCGGTGACGTCTTCATAGGCCCGCTGACTTCTGGGCCATGGCGATCATTGGGGGACATGATTTAAAACGAGCACGATACAAGCAAGTTAATACATGATGGACGAACGCTGATGAACTCTGGACATGGACTTCACGTACTATACATTATTTTCTTGCCCCCTTTCCTCCCTGTCCTCTTCTTTTGTGTAAGCGGCGCCAGTTACTGTGTGGCGCCCATCAACATTTCAACCTTCTGCGCTTCTTATTTCATCCGCCCTTCTTAATTCACATGACGTTTCTCCCCTTTCACTCATTGAGAATTTGGGACCCCACAGCACTAACTTAGTATTCTCTTCTGATCTTTGATTCGTTCTTCACTCAATCGCATGACCCACTTTTCTCCGTATGCGTACCACCCCTCAACCACTTTTGGTGACACTTTATCATACGATGATTTTATTTTTTTAGCAGGACCTATAGCAATGTTTTTTCTTGGTCTATAACTCTTGTAGCACTATAGAAACCTCTTCAGAAACTTTCAGAAACTAACCGGCAAAGCATTCGGAAACAAAGCCTGTTATTCAGAGAGAGTCCATCTTTGCCCTGTATTGGGAGGAAAACACTATACATCACAACATTTGGAAGCCACGACCAAAATAACCAGTGAAGCGACCATCATTTCGAAGTTGGCTCCAAGCTGGAGCACTGTAGTACACCATAGTACACAAATTTCTTCCGACTCATCAACTACTGCGCAGATTATCACCTACATCACACCAAAAAAAGCCCTTGTATCTTTCCGGACCATGCTCATTCCACTCCACCAGCGCTCCAGCATTCAATGGACTTCAGCGCCTCAGTCAGCCACATTTCAACCACGTGCTTCCAGGCCGCGTTTGATAGCTAGACGAGGGGGAATAAATAACAGATTTCATCTCGTTTGACGGTGTTGTCTTACGGACCTTCACAGGTGTCTTTCGCATCACCGAAAAGCATCTTTGTGCCAGGCATGTAGAACATAGGATTTGGAACATCAGCTGTTATTTTTAAGATGGATGTCAGAAGATGTCGCGCCGAAATAGCTGTGTTTGGTACCATATCCACTCGCCAAGCCACGCTTCATGACGATGACTTGTTTGCTCTTCCATGCGTGAAGTACGGGCATACCCTACATGCAGCGCCAATTAATCAGTGAAAAAATGACGCACTCTTGTTGACACTCACAGCAATAGGAGAACCTGCCTCCAGAGCAATGGGGTTGACGGTATCATTGGCGCCAATGACCAATGTTACATCCGTGTCATTGAAATCATCATTGATCTCATCCATCTCGAAAACAACTGTTCACAGCCTTCGGTTAGAAACAAGCCAATTCAAGGATCTCCGAAACGTACTGTCATAAGGGACCGAAGCTTCAGCAAGAAGCACATTGCACTGCCCTGGCATGCGACCAGCAACAGGGTGGATAGCAAACTGGTTGTAGACCACGGTTAGCATCGATGGAATATCCATAAGTACCCGAAAAAACTTACCCGAACGTTAACTCCTTTGGCTCTTAGCATGGAAGTGATCTCCGAAATGGCGTACTGTGCCTTAGCTACCGCCATTCCATAACCAACAACCTGAATGCCAAGCATCAAATCCAAGAACTGGGGTTAATGGGGGATGGCGTACTAGGATGACATTGTCAGCATTGGCTAAGGCTTCGACAGTTTCATCCACTGTAGTCTTGGTGATGGTCCCTTCAATCTTCGTTTCGGAAGCGGCAGGTGCGCTGATGCCTCCGAAGAGTACGTTCGTGAGAGATCGATTCATTGCAACGCACTATAGCACGTGTCAAGTCGGCGACGAACAAAAAATATAACTCTTCCCACCATAATATAGGAGAGAATTGAACCGCTGACACCGATAAGCGAACCGACAGTTACAAGGAGCGGGTTATCCAACATAAAGCCTTCTGCCACAAGGGCGAACCCACTGCGGGGGGCATTTGAGTTGCAGGGCGCGGATTAGCGAGGCAGTACTTACGAATAAGCATTCAAAACAGTGATTACGACGGCTAAATGTGGATCCATGTTATGGTCCATTCAGCATTTTGAGTAAGAGGAGGCACGTACGCATATCTGCACCCCCAATAGCTGCTGTAGTGGTATAACCCTTGATGAAACTGAGAATGGTACTTGCCCCTAGGAACGAGGCAGCCACCATCGGGGTTGTAGGAACCTGAGTTAGGAAACCAGCCATAGTCGCAGCGTTAGCACCGAGGAGCGTAGTGTTGACCAAGTGCTTCCCGGGCAGTGCCAAGGGTCGGCTCGACATCTTCGCTGCAAGTTTGAGGAAGGCCACAATGGATCCAGTGAAAGTGATACCACCTGGATCCATATATTAGCATGCACGAAATGCACCCGTATCCTGACGCCGTGGGTCTCCAACCTCTTACTCACCGATGACAACACCAAGGTAAGCCGTCACCATGTGTAGCGTAGATAGGTGTGAGACATCTTGCAAAACACTAGCAATACTAGTCAAGACGGCGGACAAACCGACGATCGAGTGAAGCATTGCAACAGTTTGAGGCAACTCAGTTGCGGTCACACGACGTCCGATGACAGCACCGAGGAAACCTCCGATTGCCGCGACGCCAGCAAATTGCCCGATGACTTCAGGGGGGAAACCGACCGCAGCAAGAGATGCAAGGACACCGGATCCAACACCAAGAATTCCGAGAATGTTTCCTTGCCTTGCGGTGGTCTGAGAAGCGAGGCCAGACAGAGAGCCTGATTGGGTTATACGTCAACCATTCTGAGCAAAACTGAAAGCAATATACCGATGCAAAGGACACTGCTCGTCAGGTAGCCCGCTTGAACAAGTCCTGCCATTCCAGTGCTAGCAGCAGCAAGGAATCCACCAGTGAAAACGGTTGCGGGAATTGCATATAGCCAAGGATATTCGGGAGGATCAGTTGGTCCTACGTCCCATGTGAGTCTATGAACTCAGAGGATCACTTCTGAGCTTACGTTTAAACATGTCGAGCATACGTTTGGTGATGACGAAACCTCCAGAAACATTGATGGTAGCAAGAAGGACCGCAAGTGCTCCAAGGGCTTGGGGAATGGTACCAGGAAGGTAGCCACCACCCATGACGAACATGCCTGCAACTCCAACCTGCGAAGCCCATAAGTATTGCTTAGGAAGGAGGAACGGGCCAGACACTCACCAAACCAGATATAGCGTTTGTCACAGACATAAGCGGTGAATGCAGAGCCGGAGTAACGCCCCAAATCACTCTGTAAGCAACAATGAGATACATCTAAACAATTGCAGGTGTCCTCACCTGTAACCGACCAAGCCAGCAAGACCGAAGGTGAAAAAGCTGTCCATAAAAGCAGTTCCAGTAGCCTTTCCTAGAGCAACAGCGGTGCCCATTCCGGTGGTGACAACTGCGACCTCTCTTGTGGCCTTCTGCCACGGGGTTATGGCCACAGACGCTTCTTTTTCCGCCGCCGTAGGTGTTGGGGGAGGAGAGACTGGAGGAGGAAGAGGACGGGGTGCCGGAGGAAGGATCTCACCCTTGTGAACAACAATAGCTCCCCGGACAACTTCATCTTCGAGATCAACCAGGAACCGACCATCGCCTCCCATAGAGAGCAAGAATTTAACAATATTGTTCGAGTATAACGTCGAGGATTGTGTCGGGAGCCGAGAAGGCAAATCCGTGTAACCTACCGAAAAAAAAAATTTAGAAACTCGAGCATCCTGAACCCAAGGATTACCATTTACCGATGATTGTAACACCATTGTGAACAGAGATTTCACCGGGGACAGTAGCCTCGCAATTACCACCAGCCTCTGCTGCCAGATCCACCACCACAGAGCCTTGCTTCATGACCGCAAGCATTTCCTTGGTGATCAACTTGGGTGCTGGTTTTCCTGGAATAAGAGCCTGAAGGAAGCTACTTTAGTCGACACTAAAGGGTGGATGGAACCCACTTACAGTCGTAATCACAATATCGACATCCTTGCATTGTTCTTTGAACAGGGCCATCTCCGCCTCGATGAATTCCTTCGACATGACCTTCGCGTATCCACCGGCACCACTTCCGTCTTCCTTGATATCGACTTCCAAGAATTCAGCACCAAGGGATTGTACTTGTTCACGTACGGCCGGCCGTGTATCGAAACCGCGCACGATGGCACCCAGTCGCCTCGCCTGAGAATGGATCAGTCTCTAAGCTTGTGAAATATTCCCCCTACTCACCGTTGCAATGGCACTGAGACCTGCGACGCCTGCACCAATAACCAGAACCTTTCCAGGAGCAATCTACATCATCTCGATTAATAGATGCCCGCCTTCCATGTGATTGATACCGTACCTTACTATTAAGCCAAGGTGAGTCAGAATTGGGCAGTTGGAGATGTTCACCGAATCACTCACCCCGCCGCGGTAACCTGACCAGTCAAGAATCTACCAAAATGATTGGAAGCTTCTAAGACAGCTTTATAACCAGCAATATTAGCCATCGAGCTGAACCGCAAGTGAGTCAGCTTAATCACTCAAATGCTACGATTCACTTGCCTCAGAGCATCAAAGACCTGAGCACGCGAGATTCGGGGTATCATATCCATCTGAACGAGATATTGTCAGCGAGTTCCAATACAGCAGGTGAATGCTAACCAACGACTAACAGCGAAAGCGTTGGTTTTGCGTTCGGCAAGGGTATCTACAATAGCCTTGTTTTGCGCTGGATAGAGGAACGAGATGACAGTACTACCCTCTCTGATTCTCTCCACCTCTTGACCACTCAACGGTGGCCTAACTTTCAACAATATGTCAGATTGTTTAAATAACTCGTCTCGAGACACGAGAGTAGCTCCAGCCGCAGCATAGTGTTCATCCAGGAACTGTGCTTCGGCACCAGCGTTGTGCTCGATAAGTACTTGAGAGAAACCTTTCTTGCGCAACAGTGCTGCATTTTGTGGGGTAAGCGATACTCGGCGCTCATTCGGGAAGATCTCGCGAGGAATGCCAACAGTCAGAGACGAATAAGGGATGCCCTGTGGCTCGGGTGCGGTCTTGTTGGTGTTGTCGTTCCAACGATATGCCGTAGTTTGAAAGCATCGGTGGCCTGGTCCAGAACAACATTTAGATACGTCGCAGATCAGATCATAGGACACCACTCACCGAGTTTGGGTAGCCTCGTAGAGAGAATGGATGCAAGGTGCCGACCTCTAGTCGCCATTTCTAGCGCATGCGATGGCCCTCGAGCCATTTTGCGAGCCTTGCACGAATGAAGTGGTACGAAAGCAATGCTGATCTGGCAGTCAACCTCCTGACAAGGGTGTGTTTGATTCCAACTTTTGCGCACAGTTTGGTCACTTGAATTAGAACGGCCGTATCGAGCCGCCCGAACCAGGAGTGTAAGAAGCGGGCCGTGGCCCGTGACATTTGCCACGTGCAAGTTCTCCACAATACATGCAGTCCATCCCCACAGTTGTCAACTCCCTCTGTTGTCGACCGTCAACGTCAGCTCCTGACACCCACTGCTGGGCTGAGGCTAAGCGGGGCAAGCGACATGCCCGCCTGGGGTCCATTATCGTCATTGTCGTCCCCGAGAGAACGCCGTTTGTTAGGGCTCGCCTAGCATTGCAATATGGGACCTCCACATCTGCGCGATCGATGGCCGGGAAGACACACTTTGATCTGAATTCTCTGAATTCTTCCCAGTGGCACGAAAGGCGGCCACACTGTATTGACAAAACATGTATCATACCATCTATTGATAAGCGCCATAGGCGGCCAAAAATATATTACGCACCCTCATGCTGACTTGCAGCACGGAACGCAAGTGGGCCGCAAGGGGAATTGGGCTGATATGTGTCCATGTCATGGATTGACGACCAAGAGGATTACTGTCAGCTGATCAATTGCATGCCACTCGTGGTGAACATGATGGCATGATGGTCGCATCAGAGTGCAAGGACTACCTTGCTGTCTGAAGATTTCCTTACCGTCGGTGGATGAACGCGCCAGGAGACGTATCGGTAGAAAAATGGGCTTCGAAACTTGACAATCTTCATTTGCTCGACCATATTTATCATCCAGGTCGCTTCTTGCTTGTCATCACTGCTCTCCTGCCCGGGCCATCGTTATTCTGCTACTAGATATGTTCTCTATGATATTAGCGACAATAGAGCCGAGGAAATGACCCCTATATAGTTCCGATATTCTTTGCCCTCCAATTCGGCATACAGTCTTTCGAACTCCAGTAACTGACGAAAGGAGGTCGTCGAGGCTTGTACTGGTGCCGAGGATCGCACGTGGATCAGGTCTCTGGAAGAGTAAGGCGGTTAGGTTAAGCAATGAGAGGGTCTGTGTACAGGTATCGAGATACATTCACGGGAACCGTCAACAGAACCCATTATTATCAAGAAATACATAGTTGTGGTATAAGCATCCTGCAAGATTCGGGATTCACATCTGATTAGAGAGCTGCGTGTTCCCTTGGGTGTGAATATATACCTGATGTCATTTCCTAATTTGCAACCTTCCCGCTCAGCTCTCGCTCCAGCTTCACCAAGTCTTGTGTGTGTGGATGTTCCCAAAGAGCTTTAGCGGCAGCGGTGGAAATTGGCGGCAAAGGCTTTCGAGGAAGACCACCGTAACCGTAGAGCTGTTCGAGCAGATACTTGGTTCCGGAAATCGATGCCTTAGAAATCGTATAATCAGCCCGTGCTACAATTCCCTGTATTCTCTGGGCTTCTGGAAGCAATGACAGGTCACTGCGGGCTGCCTCGGACAGCTGGAAGAGCTTGACGATTGAGTGCTGTAGGTCAACAAGTGTCAACCATCCGCAGCGCAGTAGCACATAGCGGCAAGAAACAACTAACCGGGGCGACGTTAGCCAGTCCGGTAATGGCGCCGTGAGCATTAGCGAACGTGGATGGGGTAAGGAAATCAACGAATCCTCCCAACACCAGAAAGGGAGCGTTGATGTTCCGGCGGGGATAATTAGTCGTGAACGATGCTTGGGAGATATCATCGGCAATCCTGGTTAACTTGCCAACATTGCCACACCTATGCAACACCGCAATTGAGTGAATAACCGAGAAGCAACCCCCTGAAACTCACGTTAGTTTGACTCCACAGATATTCGGACATTCCTTGGCCAAATCTGTGATCAGGTCGGAGTCGAGATCGATTCCTCCACTTGCCCCGGGGTCTGTTGTGAAGGATAAGAACCGCCCCACTGCGAAAGAACCAAACTTACAGTTGTAAATCATTACTGGAATAGAGCTCTTCTCGGAAACTTCAACCCAATATGCCTTCAATGCCTCCCGATCACCCGCCAAAACACCTGCAAAATATCCACTTGCAATCACGAGAACGTAGTCCGCACCAGCATCGGCGGCCTGCTTCGTCAGCTCCAAGGTCTCCCTCGTGCTACCCGCCCCGGTCCCCGCAATGACTGGAACATCGGTCAAACCAGCGTTATCCAGGGCCTTTCGGGCCGCCTGGATGAGAGTCACTCTCTCGCTATGTGAGAGATGAATGGCCTCTCCCATGGAGCCAGCAATGACTGGTCCGACGCCAGCCTGAGCAGTACGAACAACATGGGATTCGAACGATGGTATATCTAAGCATGTATGGTCACCAGGTTGAATCCATAACCATAGCATCTAATTACTTACCAAGGTCCTCGGTGGCGGGCAAGAAAAAGGTTGGGATAGGAGCAAAGATGCCCGCCTTCAAAGACCGGGCGACCGATTGGTGGCCATTGATTCCGTTTACTCCGTTTGCGGCCATAGCTATGGGATCAGTCGACGGCGGGGGGATGAAGGAGCTGCAGTTATTCGGAATGCCATGATATATAAGGTCCTCGGAGTCGGGGGAGTTGTTGGGGAGCAAGGGTTCGGTCCGGAGGAGGCGGACCGAGAAGAAGAAGTTGATAATGCCCGGACCGTCCCAAGATTTCTCCGCTTCTGAGACCGACGTGTGTCTATTCTTGGGAAACACGGGGCGACTCCTGGCGGTTCCGTGCACCTTCTAGTTGCACATGTCGATTCCAACCGGCAGGCGAAATTGACTATTTATTGAGCCGCAGTGTCGTTCCCCGATGTGTTGGTTCAAACGAAATTACATTTCGGGTGCAGATTACTTGCCCGGCCCCGAACAATAGCCGTGTGGTTGGCCTGTGCTGAAGCCCCATTTAAACACTGAGAGATTTTTTTCCAGGGAAAAAATGGAACCACAGGTGGGCAAAGCCACAGTTCGAGTTACGTTGCAATGGATGGGTCTGAGGTCTCGCGAAACGTAGGGAAGAGGCGGTTCCTTCGTGCACAATCTCGTTCGGATCCCAGAACTCGTGGGTATGCCGGAGCTACTGCATGGAGCAAGGGCCACATGGGGTTGTATATCAGAATCCCAAAATATATTCCTGACTGCCTGCCTAGCAACTACGTTCACCTCAGAGGGGCATGATGCCTCTGCCCTTCCAGGTGGGAATCCAGAGGAATAATTAGCTTGGCATACTAAATGAAAGAAGTCTCATGAAGCCCTCGAATGGTCGCCAGTAGTGATTACTTGCCATTGCTTACCAAAGGTGACATGCTCAGTGGGAATATAATGATAGTCAGCATGTCCCGTGAACGACTTGAATTAAGGATAATGGGATTCTAAGCTTCAACCATACGCGAACATCAGAGCCTGTGACCGCGAGTACCATCAGTTCTACCGAAGTTTGAACCTCAGTAGGATGATGCCTACTGTAGAGGAAATATCTTAATTGTCTATAATATCCAGTCGGTCTAGTACTTCTCTTTCCCACTCAGTCCAACCGTCCTCACCTGGTTCTTCCCCACGATTTTCGGACGCCCTTTGGAAGACCTCCCAGGGGACACAGGAGACATCTCCCACTTCCGATGGTTTGTCCATAACAAATTTGCCTTGCCGCGACCGTGTTAAAGTAACAACGTGACCAGCAGAGTTCAAGTGATGAGCAAGATCATGGACAATCGAACGAACGTATGTCCCACCAGAGACCTTCATCTTGAGAACGAAGGCAGGCGGGCTTTGACCCTCATCAGGGGTTTCAACTTCGTCTTTGAGAGAGACATCTTTCTCAACTGAGAGAGCCGTTTCCATGGCCTTTTTCTCGTCGGTAGTGAGTGAGTCCTGAGGCCATTTGAACGTGTGATCTGTACCCTTCCAGTCGACAAGTTCCAGCGAATGCACAGTCACCTTGCGTGGCTCAATTGGGCGAGGAAGCGGTATGCCTTGTCTGGCGTACTCGTACAAAGGCTTGCCATCCATTTTGAGTGCGGAGAAGCTGGTATAAATATGTTAGTGGGTTCCATTTCGCATGAGATACGGATCGCGTGTGTTTACATTGGTGGGGTCTGCGAAATTTCACCCGTGAATTTAGGAAGCGCGGCCTCAACTTTCTCCCTGGTGACATGATGCCATGGAGCCAAACGGACACGTTTCCCTTCGCTGTCATAGGTGTCGGTTTCACACCCAAGCAAGCATGTCGTATAGTATTCCTACGAATATGGTAAGCATTAGACATGACGGGAGAACGAGTTTGAACACCTTGGTACAATCCAAAAACTGGTTCAGGTGTTTCGTTCCCCTTCCAACACCAATGACTGCCGCACATTGTAGACACCAGGATGACAAGAACTTGCTGCGACATACCAAGAACACCATCCGCAAGTGGATCGAGCGTGCCTCCCTGTCCAATTTTCACAGGATCAAGTCGGCTGCGTTTCCTCGAGTGTTTTTTGGATTGATCAGGCTTTCCCAGTTTATCAGCCTCGACGAACAGTCGAGATTTCCCAGCAAGTTTCTTGATGTCTGTCAGAACAGACATACTAGTTGGCCCAGATGGTTTGACAATTCCAAAAAGTCCAGAAAGAGGAAGTGGGGGGATGGAGATTTTCGGCATTTTTTGATACGGATGTATGATGTTCGGATAAAGGTACGCTGCTTCCAGTGGGGACACCAAAAGAACAGGATTGCTATGAGTTACCTGGTCCTGCCAGGTTACAATTCGAAAAAGCTGACAAGAAATCTCAGTCGTGGGAAGAACCCAAATAGTTCCCAGTCGCATCTGATGCCATCACCGGTTAAATTGCAGCCTGAAAGCGGGTTTCTGAGGAGAAAAGACTTATGTTTGGCTGCTTGTTCATCGTGCTCACATGGCTGTTTCTCAATGTGGCCGTATGATAGCCACAAAGCCAATGGCATATTCGAGTCATCGCCACGAGACTTCCTAGCCCCGTACCTCAATGTTATCCTCTCCCTGGACGCTCGAACAGCCATCGATATATGTTCGTCCTCTTGGTCTGACAGAACAAGTTTTCTACTGGGATGGCCGTTTTGAAGGGACAGCAGACTCTGTAGCATCAGCCGAAATAGAAATCCAACAGGGCTCCCGTGAGTCGGTAATTTCCCCCACCAATCTCGAGAAGGCATGGACATCCCTCAAGTGCCAGTTCCCTCTTCTCGGTTCCCAAATTGTCCAACGTACAGGCCAGTCTCTCTGGTTTTCCGTAGACGAAAATCGCTTGCGGTCTCTCGGGCCGGGGGAGCTTCACATCCATGACGTTGCGTCAGATGAAGAAGCGCGAACAATCTCCTCGAACATCCCAAACTCCCCCAGACTACTCTCAACCGACCTGCTTGCATGCCTATTGATACTCCGCCGGACCGATAATGCAAAGCGGTTCCACGTCTTGATCCACGCCACTCACGCGATAACCGACGGGATTGCTAACGCCACGCTTTTGAGAACGCTCCTGGATAACTTGGCGCGCTCCAAGTCCGATGTCGAGACATGGGATATTAAGGAACGACTCGCGTTATCGTCATCTTGCGAGGACCTATTTCATGTGCATCGTCTCAACATTGCTCGGAGAAGATGGCGCAGTGCCATTGGTGCAATTATTAGCGCAAATCGCCTGTCTAAACTTCGCGTACGTCCTGCCGTTGGTGCATGTACCCACAGTCTACTCACCGTTTTCGTTTAGGGCGGCCATACGTTACCATGTAAAGTCACACATCTTACGCCTTACCAGCCGGCCGGGTCGGGAAACATCTTGACAATCTTCACCGAAGAAGAAACTCAAGGTATCCTTCAAGGTTGCCGCGAGCTCGGAGTGACGTTTGGAGTTGCATACCCTGTTATCGGACAAGTCGCATTGACACGGGTGCTGTGCCAAAAATATGTTCGCGGTGAAATCGATCAGAACGAATGGGAATTCCGGAAGAGGGAACCCATGATCACTGGCGGCCCTCTCAACCTTCGACCATTCCTGGATGAGGAGTGGTACAAGAGAGGTGGATCGACGAATGTATCCCTTGCCATCGGTTTCTTCTTTTACACCCTTCCTTATATGCCTCTGGGAGCCGCCAGCAACATTACACCGGGTGCTCCCGTCCCGTCGTACGGTGACCTCCTGTCAAAGAAGCGTTTTGCGTACAGATGCAGTCTGATTAAGCAACAGGCTGATCGTGTCCTTCGTCACCCCCTTCAGTATGAAATTGGGACTAACAGGCTTTCGACAAGAGTATTGCTTGGGAAGAGCATTGCGGAGGATTGGAAGAAAAGGGTGCTATTACGGAAACCTTCCGATCGTCAGCTTTTGTCTGTACAAGAGCTGGCCGCCAGTGGCATGGTTTTCGGCCACGGTGGTTCAAGCTTCGGGAATGTGAGCTTCGCATTACCTCTACTTGACCTTCAGATTGACACGCTTCTCTTAGACAAATGGAATGTACCCAGAATTCTATCCTCTTTCGGGAGAGAAACCCATCCTACGGCTCATTGCATCTGGAATCAATCTCAATTGTCGCCCTAGAGAATTATACCTCGGCGCAGCCAGCGGTCGTGGCCAACTCCGCATGAATGTGTTCTTCGACACTAATGTCTATGACGCGGATCTTGTTCGAGAATGGTTAGATGAAGTCAAAGAGGCCACCAGGCACTATTTATTGCCCAGAAAACTCGTGTCTAGTCGCCTTTGACGTATTTCTTTTTAATACCTTACTGGGATTTTGATTGAAGGCATAGAGACACTCCAGGGAATGTATCTTTTTTTGGTATCATTTTATTGTCCACGTAACTATCGTACATGACGGACATCGCAAGCTTTCGACTGAGTGGGATGGTTTTTCAGGGCCCCTTGCCCTGTTTGAGTCTGCAGGCATGCTTCAGCCCAGTGGACGGCGCACCCGGGTGCTCGCTCCCCCACTGTCCGGCACGGAAACACCATTTGAAGCATCACCTCTCTTCCTGGTCTCAATTCTGGTCTTTGCTAGCTGTCGGGAGAGGGGGGGGGTTTGTTGCCTTGCCCCTCCAGCGTTCTGGTTCATATCGCTAAATAACGATCGTCGTGGTGGCCTTTGGAAGTGGTGTAGTGAGATAGTTGAGGTGGAATGTTGTATCTTGTTTAGTTGTTGGCGTTCGCTTCGTTGACCTCGAGTGATCCCATGGCTTGTCTAAATCTCCTTGTTGCGTCTAAATAGTTAAGGAGCTCCTTGATCCCTTGCTCTGACGCAAAGATCTTCTTGAGTTCGTAGGAGTTTCTTCTGCCTAGCCGTCTCCGCATTGTTTCCCTTTCGTTGTTGTATTTTGGGCAGTCCAGGATGAAATGCTTGACAGTTTCTGGTATGTGGTGTCTTGTGCTCTCCCAGTACCAGTCGCACTTGTCATCGTCCCTCTGTCCTATCTTTTTGAGATATACATTAATCGGTAGGCGTCCGCTCCTGAATTGAACTAGTATACTCCCCTGATTTTTGTGTGAGTCTATCTCTCCATTTTCTCAATCTCTTGTAAGAGTGGTCTGGGTCTATTTGTTCATGCGCTCCCAACGTGGTGATTTTGTCCAATCTGTCTTCCATCTGAGGTTTGTTTCCTCTGCTAGTGCGGCCATGCTAATCGGTAGAGGTTCTGTCAGCAAATTCGGCAGGTCTTCTGTTGGGCTGGATGTACCCCCTGCAGCCAGGGAATGTATCTACATATACTGAAATACCAACAAACTCAATTTCCACCAACCCACGACCCACCACAAATACACCTCAACGTCCACATCTTCTCCCAAATCCGCCACCTATCCGACACATACTCATGCAACTGCGAATCAAACACCACGTTCGACGATCCACCACACCTCGAACACGTCAAATGAGGCTCCTGAGTCATTACCACACCCTTTGTCACAATATCCTCGTCCCTGTATTTCTTTTGCGTTCCGACGCTGAGATTCGTAATCCCATCGACGAGGTCGCTCGGTTTTATGAACAGGACAGCTTTGTTTAAGACGTTCTGTGTTTCTGTGATTTTCTTGACAATGGTGGATAATTGGTTTTGCAGTGATGGGGTGGGTTGGCAAGAAGCGAGGGCGATACGACAATCTTCCGCTATAAATATCAAGACCGTGTCAGGAGAGCAGTCAAAAGACAACCAAGTTTGACACACATGGTAAAGCTTCCACATCGGCAATACTCTCGTCCAGGATTCCCTCCAACCCTTCCAAGTTGAGTCCAGAGCAGTCAACCATATCGACGAGTAGATCTTTCGCAATTTGTGATTTCTCCGTACTGACAGACAATGACTTGAGATATTGGTGATATTTTTTAACATGCTTCAAGGCTGCAGTCAGGTTTTGCAATGCAAATGGGTGCACAAGATGCAGGAGCGTAGGCGATGTTTCCCAGTCGGTGCTTGTGTCGTCTACACAATTCTCAGGTACAACCTCCTTTCACAACGGCATTGGCACTTACCTGACGGTCCAAAAAGATCATCCTGAGTTTCCTCTGCTTTATCCTTCGGTGGTATGTCACAGAACAGAATGCATTCTTTCATGATTCTCTCAAGCAATGTGATAACCCAGTTGGTCAAGCCGGTCAGCTGCCAGACAGCATCTAGAGGACCGTCAACAAGTAAGCGAATAAACGAGACTATATCGCCTCACCCAAATCGTACGTATCTCCGTCGGCACAATTACCAAAGACCATGTTACAGGCAGCAACTGAACACATGTCATGCGCTGTGTGCCATTTATCCTCGAGTTGTTCTTTGGCTTGTTCATCTTTCGACAGTGATGCTCGCTTTCTGGGTAAATTTCTATTGTAAACTTGTATGTACAGCTCCCTGAAAAGTGGCTACTTACCGATAGACTTCTACCGCGACACCTAGGATATCCCACGTCGAACCGTATTTCAGGCCATTGCTGTTAGCGTCAAGAACAGTCATAGTGTCGCTCAAAGTCTTGACGACTTCCTCTAGAGAAACCGCGGGTAGTGACAGACAGTGGCAGATGTCCGATGAACTCCTCCGGCTAAGGACGGCCAAAACCAAAGGATAGACAAGTGGCAGAACTGCATTCGAAATCTCAGCCGGGCGGAAGAGAAAGGAAAATAATAACTCTTACCACCTAGCTTTGGACGTAGGGGAAGGAGGTGAGTTCCTGTCACTGGCTGCGGTGATGATAGTGATGTTGTGTACACAAGCACCCCGTTAGGTGAAAGTATGGCCTGTAGCGGCACTGACATTATATCAGTACGGCGAACATATATATTGCGTTACCCTCCTCACAATCTCTTCCGGCATCGTCTAATGGGACGCGGATGGCTGATGGCTCCCAGTCTTCCTTGTCTTTCAAGTCAGGTCTGGGAAAGAAACAGTAAATACTTGGGATGGAAGGGGATTGAAATATACGCACAGGTTGAGCATATGCACTCTCCCTACCGCAATTTCTTTTGGTTTCTTGGGCGTCGTGTTGCTCCACTGGCCAGAAGCGTCAAGTAGGATCACTGGTAGGAGGTTCTCCCTCAGGTGTGGAGCATGCGAAGCAACATATGTCAGTATACTGGGCGTAAAGGTTCGCGTAGCTTCCAGTTGGTGGCCCTAAGCTTTGGTTCAAAACAGACCCATGACATATAAAGATGATCCCTTACGAGTGTAACTTTTCCGGAAGCTGTCGACCTGCGGTTGATAGAATAGATAGATAACTGGGATTTTGGAGTAGAAACGTCTGTTTAATGGTAACCGTGAGTGTGAAACAGCAGAGCAGTAGAAACGAGACGAACATCCTTCGAAATCCAGGTAGCTCAACGCCAAATACACCTTCCCTTTATCGACTGTCACCTTCTTCGTTGGTGACGCAGAGCCAGCAGCATCGGCTGGAGGGGGGTATATCGGACAGGTCAGGAAATCCATCCTGAATAGACCAGGGTTGTGGACGGGTATCGGAGGAGTAGGCTGTACAAATATGGCTTCGGATGGGTTGGGCTTGTCAATGATACTGGGTCCCAGAGAGGATGAACGTACCCATTACGACACCGTCATATCGCAGCAACACCTGGTTGATCTCCACTATACATTCCTCGTTTCGTGAATCCCACTCCTCTTGGTTCTGGTCATCCTTCCGGGTGTTTACGGGTACGGTAAGGTCCATAGGGTCGAAAGGAGTGTTTTGCGTTGTCGTCACAGTGAACTGGCGCAGTCTTGCGGCAATGAAGATGGGGTATTCCGCTGAAAGAGAATCAGTAAAACAAGCCAACACAACGTAAAATGGCAATGGTACCATTGTAGCTAATACCGATCGTAGCATCGAGGCATACCTTGACGAGATCGGGTGGGTCATCATCGACAGGTGGATGATTGACTCGCAACATATTTGTTGAACCCAACTGACACTTCAGTATTTGCAGGTTTGGTAAGTAATACTGGTAGTAGCAAACGTGGACGCGATAGTCTTGCGTTACGAGAATCAACGTCGGACTCGAAGTCGGTAAGATGAAGCCCTTGGGAGGCAAACGGTCAGGTGTTCCAGAACTGTTGATTGTCCACTGTGAAAGTGTCAAAATCAAGTAGTTTAGGTGTTGATCACTACACACGTCGCGAGGTGCGCCCAACCAATCTGCAGCAATAGGTGCTGTCTGAGGGGGGAATGTCCACCATTCCTGAACAGTCCAGTTGTCTATTTGCGACCCTCTTTTCCATAAACATCCCGTGCCTTCACCGTTCGACTTGGGGAAATACGCGAACAGCCAGTCGTCTCCGGGTGCCACTGATATGATTGTTGGGGGTTCATAGGCCGTCTGGTTTGAGGTCACAGGTTTGGGCGAGGGTATTACGAATTGTTTGGAGGAAGAAAAGTGTCTTGCCATGACTATGGGTTGGGTAGGGTGTGCGGAGAAGATAACCGATGATTGGGACCATTGCAACGGTCTGAGGAATTCAGGACCATGAGTGGGAAGGGGGAAGAGCGAACTAACCGGCGTGGACGTTCTACGAGGGGATAGTAGTCCCACCATCCAGAGTGCCAGTGGGTTGATTCCTTTGCTTTTCCTTTTGATGGAGAGACAGGGGCAGTCTTCATAATATAAGAGAGTGTGAGCGTACACAGACCCAGCGGACCAATGGTGAAGGGTTATCACGTGGGCGCGCAGAACATATCCCACTCGAGATCTGATAAACTCCAAATTATCTTCACCAATTCGTCATCTCATTCATGCAACAACACCAGCACCATGTCATTAATGGCATTGACACAGACATCATCATCCAGAGATACAGCGACCGAACCATGGTCCTCGTTACTCAGCTGGGCAAAATTGGCAATCTGGTGCTTCCTCTCCGCATCGACAATACACATTGGTCCTGACGACTGTTGTCAAAAGATACAAGCAAGTATACCGCCCACAACGAGTCTTCCACCAGAGCCGTCTGTTCCTGGACAATTGCCGTCGCCATCACCTGCAATCCAACTCACGAGTCTTCTTGGGAGTGCACCGTCAGAACACATCCAGACACTACATTCATTATATGCCTCGCAAATCGCCACACTCGTGTGGTTGTCCGAGCCGTCATCAGCTGCTGACCTGGGGAGGAAAAGTGTAGTGGTTGGTTTGGCTCTGAAGAAACTTGAGAGCGGCGAGGACGGGCTGAGTGAAAACGAGAAAGCTGTTTTTCATGAAATCATGGGACTAGTTCAGGGCATGTTAAAGCAATACTCGGGAGCGTGATATTTATACTTTCTTAATGTTGAATGACTGCACTTTCCGAAGGGATGGGAACTACATACATACGTCACTTGTTGAGCTCGGAAGGGGGCCACTCTTCTCCAGCTTCGAGAGCACGCAGTTTCTCTGCGCGCTCACGCTGGTATTTATCCCATTTCCATTGAATGAGCTCCGCTAGACGCTGATCCGGCGGAAGGGCGGTGCGCGGGTGGGTTTCGTGCAAGTGGTATGCGAGGATTCCGGTGAAGACACCCAACAGGGGGTCGATGTACCTGACGGAAAGTGTCAGACGGACGAGAGGAGTGGAATGGAAAGAACTTGCCTGTGTAGAAGAGCGGGAGGTGGAGGCATGGGTTGACGTCTGCTGCCCTGGGGAACAAGTGATGGATGTCAGAAGGGATGTCAGAAGATCAGGCCTCAGGGTGCGCAAGGAAATTTTGAACCAGTCGCGTCCACAAACACCCTCTGATCGGTCCTCTCTTTCATTCCACTCCGTATCCTCCCAGTTTTACCTCTGTTATTCTTCCCAGCCTATGTCGTCTGCCGCTCTTGAACGTCAAATTCGTCCCATCTACGGTCAGTTTCCCCCGTCGGTCTCCCGCGGGATGAGTCCTCGAATATTCAAATGATTCCCTAGATGCCCTCGACACTGGTTCTAACAAGTCTGCAATTGTTACCTGCAACAAGCTTCTCAAAAAGTATCCTCGGAATGAACTAATCAAGGTTCCTTCTGCTTCCTCTCCGAAGTGGCACCAGCACTCAATCGGAATTCTCCAGGCACTAAAGGCACTCGCGCTGGTGCGATCACAAAAAGTGGAAGAATCCCTCGTCCTTTGCGATGAGGTCTTGGAGGCAAAGCCCACCAACGATGCGACGCTTACTGCCATGATGCACGTTCTGCGCGGCCTGGGGAGACGTTTGTATCCATTACTCCGTTAGCCGACGCCTCGACTAAAGCAATATACAGACAAAGACATGGTCAGGATGTTTGAAGAGGCCTACAAGCAGCAGCCCCTTAATGAAGAGCTTGGAGCCCAAACCTTCTTTGCCAATGTTCGTGCAGGGCAATGGAAGTCGGCGCAACTCGTAAGTTCCCTCGGAATCATACCAAGCACCCTATGACCTAATTGAGCCTCAAGGTCGCCACCCGTATGAACAAGCAATTCCAGGATGATCGATACCTCTACTGGACTGTGATCAGCACCGTTCTCCAGGTGCGGGCCTTTGGCAGAAATGATCCTATGTAATATTTGACGAGGATGCCAGGCCGAAGAACCCGGCACTCCACCAGAAATGCGTAACATTCTCTACAAACTTGCACAGCGCCTTGTCATTTCCTCGCCAACACCGTCGTATATCAATGCTGAGCGTTTCCACCTCCATCTTTCCGTCCTATTAAAACTTGACCTCGTTGACGACGCCCACAAGCTGCTCGATAGCCAAGTCGGAAAAGCTATATGTGCGACTAACCTGTCTTGCAACGAACTCCGAAGAAAGGTGTGGAAGCTAAAGGGATTAGTAAAAGAGGAGGGAGAGTTGGCCAAGAATCTTATTCTGGAGAAAAAGTACGCAATTTGCTGGACTTCGTGATTGCCACCAGCTTGAACCATTTTACAGTGACCGTAACTGGCTAGAGTTCTTTTCTCTTCTGGATGCCACTTTCGCCGATCTCACTGGTGGGGAGGAAAAACCCTCAGAAGAGGCTGTCAATGCTGTTCGGGCAAATATTCAAGAAACCCGAGATTTACTTCTGAAGGTCGTGGAGAAGGATGGCCATAAAGATCGTTCCGGTCTTCTCGCCCTCCTCGAGCTCGAGAAACGTGCTCGTGCTCATGGTCTTGCCGGTGGTGTGTCTTAACCATACATTCTTTCGTGAGTGTAGCTCATAGATTGAACAGACAACGCAAGACTTGTTAGTCTTCTCAAGGATTACTTTGAGAAGATTGGCGACAAAGCATGTTGTTACGAAGACCTTAAGCCATATGTCGAACTTGAAGGCGATGAATTGGCTCAATGGACAAGCTTCCTAGACGCCGTCCCCTCCTCCTTTGTTCGTGAGGCTTGTATTCATGCACGAAACCTAGCTAACACTGGTTCCGAAAGTCGACAGAGAAGGAACTGCGACGCCTCATCAATGTGTACAAACTGCAGCGTTACAACCTATCGGCTTCGGAAATCACTCTTGACGCAGAAACCGCCCGTGCAACACTCTACACTGAGAAGTACCTTGTGGCCTTGAATCTCGGCTCTGACCTTCCAAGTACGGAGCTTCAACCTGCGGATGATCTCGTTCTTCTCGCTGCGAGCAGTTATGTGAGCCTATGGAAATTGACGAGGGATGATGGATACTTGTATACTGCGACGGCGCTTTTGGAGTATGCATTGACGAAGAGCAAACAATCGTTCTTGGCAAGGTTGATGCTGATTCGCATTTACCGCCTGCTCGGTACGAAACTCTTTGATGGACGGGATCTGTGAATTGATATGTCGACAGGTGCTCCTGCATTGGCCCTTGAGCACTATCGTGCCCTACGTGTCAAACAGGTGAAGAATGATACTCTTTCACATTTTGTCCTATCTCGCTCGTCGACGTTCTCCCTGGCCGCGACCGGTGACCTCACTTTTGCGACTGAATGCTTGGAGTCGACGCAGATCTATCTGAGTAACGCCCAGGAGGTGTGTTGATTCCGATTGATTTACAACGGCGGGTGCTAATGGTGGCTTCTAGACTGGTGATTTCATTATCCGCGCCTTCACAGCAGAGAAGTACTCCCAGGTATAGCACCCAACCGAGACTTCCTAAGAAGTGTCCTTTTACTGACTTGTGGTTCAGATACCAGAATTCATCACCTTTGAAGACCGATTAGAAAACTCCTTGCAACGCGATATCGTAAAGATGGAACATCTACGAATGCGTCTCGCACACGAAAACATTAACTCTGATATCATCGATATGGAACTCATCGAGTTGAAATTCATCTTTGACCGAGGTAGGTCCAAATATCAAATTTTGGGGCAACGTCACATTGAGACCGTTCAG
The DNA here is from genome assembly GCA_018524395.1 of Podaxis carcinomalis. Classification (NCBI taxonomy): domain Eukaryota; kingdom Fungi; phylum Basidiomycota; class Agaricomycetes; order Agaricales; family Agaricaceae; genus Podaxis; species Podaxis carcinomalis. Next base: position 113,494 of record JAEUWJ010000039.1, read on the forward strand.
TTCACCATGATAACCGGGACACCGCCATCCTGCCTAACTACCAACCGAGGTCTTCACCTGATTTCAACAAACAGACTCTCCTCTTTGACACTCTCGAAGGAGTAAGCGGTTGCCTTAGGAATTGAGAAAGCTAATTGATGCTGATTCCAACTTAGTTTGGTTTCCTACGCACTTTGCTGAAAGTTTACATCCGTGCTTTGCAACAAGGCAGTGATCTCGATGACACAGTGGAGGAGAAGCTGTTGATTGGGGACCGGCCTAAACAGCGTGTGGACCTTCCTTCTGGCGTTACCCTAAGGGATCGTTTGGTCGAACGGTCAGAAGAGGATCTCAAGGAAGTAAGTATCTGGTTATCGTACGGCCACGCGTAAAGCTAACCAAGTTATACTACCGCAGCTTACTCAGGATGAAATGTCGCTCGTCGAATTCGCCTCGGCACTCGCGGATTGGCTAGAAGTTTACCACAACTACACGCGTCCGCCACCCGCTGTCGTTTTGGCTGAAGCCTCGAAACAGACTGAGCTCAAGACCGGTCACCCGTTGAAGGGCATTGAGGTTCTTCCGGTGAATGGCAATGGGCATAAGAAAGACGAGGAGCCTCCTGTGTTTGTTGAGCCCCCTGAAACAGTCACTCGCTTCTTTGATGGTAAGTGCATCTGGTTGGATAATGGACGCCGGGTCATTCATGCGGGCGTCATTAGATATAAAGGCGAAGTTCAACGAAGTCAAGGATGCCAGCTCGCCGGTGGATGCCCTTCATGTTGCTGCTATTGCACAGGAGGTGGGAGTATGCTTTTGATTACACCTGTCCCTGAGCTCATTTTCCATAAAGGCATTCCTCATTTTCGTCGTTGAGACTCTCAGATTCAAGAACCAGACAGTGGTGAAGCAGAACAAACTGAGCACTGTAAGGAAACCCCGGTCCGTGACATTCCATCTGCTGAACATGTGCACAGCTCGTTGCTAGCATCAAGAACGTTCGTATTAATGCCATCACTAACTTGAAAGACATCTCTGCGGACCTCATCAAGCGAAGCGAGAGTGAAGCCACTGCGGAGTCGCGCAAGGCATTCGTAGAAGAGTGTTCTGGTATCATCAATGCTGGCGTAAGTTCTTACTTTAACTTACCATTCTCCAGTGGAAGCTAAAGGGGCACCGACATCACCCCGCAGATTGACCATGACTTCATTTTGAACGTCGCCAAGAAGGAAACTGATGCAAGGAAGAAGGTCCTCGAAGGACTTGGAAAGGGTATCACTCGCATTTGCACGAATTATGCTGGTAATTAGAGAACTTGGATTAGAACTCACGCATGTGTACGATTTGTCTTTTGTCACAATAGTTAATGTCACCCAACTCCTTTTTAAAGTTTCTCCGTCCGCCTGAATCTGAAGAGAACACTCGGAACGCGTGATGTCACAGGCTCATTCAAGTCGCGTCCTGTAACGCGTCCCCGTAACGCACAAACGAATCTCTTCCCTTGCTCCTGCATCCATCCACCACCACACATACCCAGTTTTCGGCTGTTCTCCTAACTCATTAGTCACGCATTATGTCTCAATGTAACTTCATTGTCCCCTGACTTTGCATCCTTGATCCTGATGACCCGATCCCATTGGTAGATGAGTCGTACTATGGCGGCGGAGGCGGGGGTTTTCTTCAAGGTGGCTCGCCTTACAGTCAGACAAGAAGTCCCGGAGGTGCTCAGGTGAATGAACTGTCAAATGGATGAGATCACAAATTGACACTCGAATAGAGGAGTGAAGCTTCGATGTCACTACGGCCAATAACCGCTGCCCAATTCTTGAAAACAGAACAGCCGCATGGTGACGCACCATGGTCACTAGATAACATTGAGATTGGACATGTGCGGGCCTCGACCCTATGTGAAGAAGTTTTTGGCTCATGAATTGGTGCCAGGTTACGATGGTTGGGCAAGTGATCTCAATGCAGCAACAAACGACGAGTCATACTTATTTCATTGATGATGGGACTGGGCGTGTTGAGGCAAGGCACTGGGTGGGGACAACAGGGAATACAGAAGGAGAGATGGAGAAGTGGAGTGGTATTGAGTAAGTAGGTCCTGTTGCGTCATTTGCTTGATGCCGACGCGTTTTTGTAGAGAGGGGATTTATGTCCGGCTAAGTGGGTTCTTGAAGTCGTTTGGGAACAAGAAGTACATCAATGCCTCGTATATGAGACCCATCACGGACTTCAACGAGATTTACTTTCATATGCTGGAATGTATCACGGTGACGTTGACGTTGGAACGCGGTCCTGTGAGTGCGCTAGTATTGGTTGAAATGTGCAGGGCACTGATCCCCTGCGTAGCCACGCAATTTTGGAACTGGACAGCAAAAGGCGCTTGGTGCTGGTTCTTCGGCATACCAGCTCAACACTAATCCCATGGACACTCGGGATGAATATTCCCAACTGCCTCCTCTACAGCAACGAATTGTCAGATTCCTCGCTTCACGAGATGACCAAGATGGCGTTCATCTTGGGGTGATTGCTCGAGGGATCAAACAGGATAATGAGACTCTGGGCGCTCAAGAGTTCAGGTTTGTGACCCCTCGCCTTGGTCTTTACGACACTGACGATAGGATTCTACTAAATCCAGTGCTGCGCTGGACGCCCTCTTGGACGGGGGCCATCTATTTTACACCATTGATGAGAGTCATTTCGCCCTTTCTCGTTAGATCTACCTTGTTGTACAATGCAGATGAAAGCTCTGTACAATATCTGCTGTGTGTACTTACTTAATGACGTGCGCTTCCCTGCCTCGCGGCATTTGACACGAGTTCGTACCACACTATCGAGTCGATGACCTCGTTCACCCCAACCCCTGGTCTAACTCTCAATCCGGAATCACCATACAGGGTTCGTGATTTCATACTACTGCTAGTCCCTTACTGTATAGTCCTCCAGTCTGCCAGCCACCCCGCCAATCATGGTCTTCGTCACACGACCATCAGACAAGTTCTGAACGCGGTTCACGTCAGGAACCATTTCGAAATTGACGGTTGGGAAACTGAATTTGTGAGTCCTCGTGCCTCTCATTCTTGCCCGAACACAGCCCTCCAAACACCGAGCTGAGGGCTAACTACTAGTTCTTAGATTGCTGTGATCGCAAATGTTTATGATGTAGGTTACCGAGGGGGGAAGCTGGATTACGGACTGGATGATGGCACAGGAAGAATTAAGGCATTTCAATGGGACATCGATGGCCAGGATGCAGAACGCGAACTTGCGGAATATGAGTCGCAGTGCGTGATTCTCCTTTTTGTTCCTTTGACTTCCACTAATGGAGACACATACTGGTTTCTCTGTTGCCAGGAACTTTTCGTATGTCAGAGCCATTGGAAAGATCTCAGAGTATAACGGATTATATTCCATCCAACTCACGAAGATCAACGTCGTGGAAGATCCTCATGAGATATATCACCATCTTCTGGGTGTTATGGTGGAGTCGCTTGTGTTTCGGCGTGGCCCTCCTGTTAGTTTCGCTCTCCTAGATGTGTTGATTGTCACTAATGTTTTGTGGAAGAGTCGCGCTTTGATGGCATCCGTGTCGCAAGGACATGTGAAAAATCAGCATCCTGAAGCGCTTTCAATGCACACTCTGCAGAATGACCTTCCCGACATTCCCCATCCCAACAGCACTCACCAACCTATGGACACCATTCCACGACGTACCTCCTCTCCTAAGTCGGATGACCCTCAGACCCCTGAGCAAATACCGAGAGCCACGTCTCGCGTCGAGCAATCATCGGAGTCCCCACCAGAGTCCCCGCTGCGATCTTCTCCCATGGAGATAGACGATTCATCGCATAGAAGGAACTATCGAATTGGTGGCGATTTCTCGTTAGCCGGACCGAGCCGCGAGCCCGAGTTTTCTCCTTCTCCAGTTCCCAAGCGATATGGAACCCTCGCGTCCATCCCTAGCTTCAAACCGATTGCTTAGGAATTCCAATAGACCGTCGACAGCGTCGACGGCCATTGTTACTGAATACCAAGCCTCACCAGAGTTCATTTCTCCCACTAGTTCGCCAGAATCATCTACCACCCCCCGGAATGCTAGATCCCGCCGGGAACCCGGAAACTCTTCTTCTGAAATGCCGCAGGTCGCGAAACCAACCGACAGGATGGTGCCTCGAAGGCGCGATCCTTACTCTCATCTATCAAATCTACAAAGGGATATTATCTTGACTATTCAGAACATGCAGAACTCATCATCGGTAACGGGGGACGATTGGGAGGGGGCTTCCATCACAATACTCGTTCAGACAATTGCAAGACGACGTCCAGGTCTGACAGAGGATGAATTCGGGTGAGTTGTATTCGTGTTCGAGTGCATTGATGGTGATCCCGAGCAGTTGCAGGGGTGCATTCACCTCCTTGATTGACGAAGGTTATATATACAGCACAATTGATGATAGCCATTTTGCTTGTACATGATTCATCGCTCGGATCTAGTCTCTGAGCTGTACTACTTCTCCGTTACTCAACATATCTCTTCCTCCTCGAGAACCGTGGTTTGAGATTTCACTGGGGTGTAGTAACTGTGATTTATATGCCCCACGACTCTCACCAGCGTAAGCTTCCTCGAGGTATAAATTACGCATTTTCTTGCCAGGAGTTGGTGAGAAATAGATACGTTGGGATACCGATAACCACTCTTTGGTGTGCCTTACAAGGTGGACTCAAGGTTCGTGCCGCGCTAAGTACTTGATCTCCTTGAACAGTGACATGGGTTGGCATCAATGACTGCGAGGGAGAATCGTGGTTCGATTAACTGACCCTTGTGACCACAAAGGCAGCAGACCGAGAGTGGATATTGCTACTCACAAACGTCAAGAGACTTCTTAGGCTACAGGAGCAATCGTACGAAGCCTCGGGATTTGTTGTTGCTCGATGATCAGCCCCTGCACCGCAGCCCAGCTAGCAAGGATGTTGTTCGCCTCGCCTTCTTGTGTTAATCCTCATGAGAGGGTGCGAGTTCGGTCGTAAGCGAGTGGACCGTTGAACGAAACACTTGGGGTTGAGTGACGATTTTGGCAACGCTACATGAAGAGGTTGCAGCCCTCCTGTAACTTGTTCTCCCCCAGAGAAAACCTTCAACGAACCGCTAGACGATCCCGTGCTATACGGCCTTAGTGTCCAGGATGGCGGCTCGATCACGCTTATCTTGCCTCCAGAGTTCATGGTTTTGTCGCAGCTGACTTTTATCGAGCGACCAAATCACAGAGGAGTTAAAGAGACCTGGATTGGGCTACTGCGCGCGTGTATCACGGAATATAAGCATTACCAAGCGAGCATGCAGGTCTTTCCTTGACCCTTGGCGCTTGTTCCTTTGAATCATCCATGAGTGCTCATCATCGTTGCGAGTTGCGACTCTATCCTTCGCTACACTGCCCTCTATACCCACAACAAACAATTGGCATACCGGTATTACGGATCTATCGTGGCTGGCAGCGATCCGCGACTGTGGCTCAAGCTCTCAGTTTCAACTCTAGTTTGGGACAACGTCGCCATTTTCGGGTGTCGACACCTCCAATGACCGACGGGTCTAGAATCTACAAGCTCGGTCCCCACTGGTATGGTTTCCGCGAAATTACCCGTCTCATGATATTGCAAGTTCTTTATTCCACCTGCCCACCTTGACGCTACTCCTGATTAGCGAGTCTCAGCGGCGATTCTTTTACTGACACTGGGTACCATTGGCGGCAAACCAAAGTAAAACCTGACGCAGAAAATCCACTTGGAACTGAATTTCCAGGTATGACTTGGGCTGAGGCAGACAAACCTAACTGGGTCGGACATCTGATAACAAAATACTGCCCTCATCCTCGGTTTGACCCAGCCAAGGAGGAGCAATCGCAAGAGTATCGTGATCATGCCCTTCTGGTCTCCAATTACGCGAGAGGAGGCGATAAGGTCGATGGCGTCCGGCCCCAAATTCAGAGTTTCTTCCTGTCCAAGGTCGGAAAGAAACACGAGTGGGCGCCCTGGAAAGTTGATAATACACTTTTTTTAAAAAATTTTTATAAGAAACTTAACGCTTCAACTTTCCGACCAGGAATATTCTGTGTATTGAGCAAAAACTCTACAGTAACTTGGACCGGAATCAATGATTGCGCGTACGTCCAATTCATGACGTTTCAACCTCTCTCTCTCACGGTGAATGGATCCAGGAATACTATCGATAATTCTCGGAATGTCTAGGACTTATTCGACCTCCAAGAACAGTTGTATGTCGCAGGCGCTCCTAACTTCTTGTTCATTGATGTTCCGCCGGTGCATCAAGGTCCATTGGGTATGTCTTAATCACCATAAGTCTCACGTCAAATTTACCCGGGCTCTAGGTCTATTCATACCTCGTATTGAAAACTACCAGGAGTCGAGGGACAACTGGAACGCATAGCTTCCCACAGCCATTGAGAACTTCACGGCAGCACACGAGGATATCACTACTTTGTTTTTCTCCTCCACGAAGGCTTTTGAGAAACTGTTTGACAGTCCTACTTTTTATGGATTTGACCCAGCAGACGTTCGGGAGTTTGGAGGGCCGATGTGGATGGATCATGTTCATCCCACATCCCGGGTTCTTCGCGAATGAATTTGCGGAATTCACAAATACTGTGACGGTGAGGGGTACGTGATGGTGGGGCTAAATAGATCGTACATATGATAGTATACCTTATATCACAGCCGTATCATGTCTTGGATATTATGAGGCAGCGGTTCTCTTATGCTATGGGATAGGTCACACCGGATATCCCAAAAGAGGAAGTCACAGCTTCCCATCAATGCCCCTGCTGTGGTGACCTCACCTCATCCGTGGTTCGTGGTGGAGGTACACCGCCAATCCTAATTGGGATCCCAAGGTTCCGGCTCCCGGCATACCCTGANGTGAGGGACATTGATACCAGGATAAATGGAAGTAATCAAGGCATCCATATCTGCATAGTGCATATGAGGAGGGATTTCTACCATCTTATTTTCATCCAGGCTTGTTCCTACTAGAGACCCTATGCTATACATGCTTCTCTATAGGTGCCATAATTGTGAACCTCAAAAGTTCTAAGATCTTCAAAAGAAGTAGCTCCAGCAACCACAGTCAGAAGCATTCTGAGATAGAAGCATTTGCCTTGGTTTGGAGATGCAAAATACATTTGCTCAATTGCATCACCTTTCTCTCTAATCTTCCACTCCTTTTTCACCTTCACATATACAAATTTCCTTGGAACAATATAGAACTTGGTTGGCAACTTCAGGAAAATTGACATTGGCCTTGAACCAAGCAGTAAGTGCAGTGCATTCAACATTTGGCCAAGCCAAAACCTGATTAGGATCCTCCTCTGGCTGAAATACACCAAGTGTTTATCCTTCTCATGAACTGGCAACCTAATGACAGTTGGAAATGCTCCATACATAGAAAACTCCATAAGATGCCAAATTGCTTCAGGTGGAGAAACATAGCAAGCAGCCAAATGTTCAGTAATCTCATCTCTTGGTTGATTTTGACCTGCTAACTTATTACTAATAGTTCAAATATTATACTGGAATATATTTCTCACCTGCTCTGATCTCAATAGTAGTTCTATCATGTCCTTTGAACCAATACTTGTGGAGGTATTTGACAGAATGAAGTGATACACAGACTTCAACATTAGCCACACTCAGATGAACCGTAGTTGTAGCTGTAGCTGTAGTTGTAGCTGACCAAACAGACTTCCCATCAATTAGTGAGCACGGCAATCACAGCAATCCCCGCCACCTGCACCAGGCATGTATGAAGCATGTTTCCTCAGACTTAAGGAGCCGGGGACTCATTGCGCCCCATCTCACCCCTCCACCACTTGCGCACTACACTCGCTATACATAGCCCTCACATTCCTTTTATTTAATACACTCTATCTTGTAATCGATGGCCTCCCAGACCCCTACATCTCAGCCTTCTAACGGTAGTACTGACATTTGAGGGATTCAGTGGCAAGCTGACGATGACAAACTGATCAAAGAACTGCTCACAGAGATAGAGCGAAAGGAAAATCGTGTTGTCCTTGCAGGCCATCAAAGTTCAACTGATGTGAGGTTCATGTTTTGTGTCAGAAACACTGATCTCATCACTTTCATGTAGAAGGTCAAGAGTGAGACGAAAGAGAAGGTCTACAAGCGCATTTCTGAGGCCATCTTACCTGACCTCTTCAAGATCAATGCAAAGAGACCATCAGCAACCAAGTCTGAACTAAGATCAATGGGTATGAAAGTCACGCTTACTGAATTTTGGGTCTATTCTTATCTTAAATCATAAGGCTGATCTCAGAGTACAAGGATTATGCCAAACGTCTTTGGAGAACCAGCAAAGGTGTTAATGACTCTGATCCTGATTTGTACTTCATCCATGCAAATGGTCCTGATCAGAACACCAATGTAGATGTCCACAATATTTGGGGTAAGCTTTCATCCTCTAGTGACAACCTCCTACCCTAACCCACTTTAGATGAGATCTTACAGGAATTCCCGCACTTTGACCAACTCCATCGTATGTTTGGGGCACGACCCAATGTCACACCTATCGTTGTCACGACAGGTATTGGCCCAAATGGACCCGAGAAACACTGGTTTCAACCACTGAACCACCAATCAGGGTTTTCAGATGATCTTATTGATCCCGATTTGTTATCGCAAACTCCTACAGCTCTGCCAACACCTCCGGACCCTATTTCCACACCCAAGAGTCCTTCCCCACGTTCCACCCAGCATGTTCTGAAACCGTCATCAGTGCTTGCATCTTCCACTCGCAATATTCAAGTCATCCCAAGCAAGCGGAGTGCTTCCGAAGCAATCTTTGACATTCTCAGGTATGAGCCGTTTATCTATTTGTTGTCATATGTTAATGAACTTGGTTAGGGATAGCTATGGCATGTTTTTTACCAAGACACAGCATGAGCAGTTTCAAGCTGAGCGCCATCTTCTTTATCAAGAGTTTACTCAGAATCTCTGGACACGCGATGAGTATCACATTGAGTTAGCAAAGATCCGAGCACGCTATGAGATGAGTGATGATACTTGCCCTTATCAGCGCTCTCGAACGTCTTCTCCTGGGCCAGCATAATACTATTTCTATTGATGTGCATGGATGATTATTGAACCGTATTAATTTCGACACCTTCTAATCTGCTGTAGACACTTGGTATCCTTTCATTTGTTTGCTAAGCTTGTAGACCTCGAATTTGGCGGTAATACATAATCTCTGCTACCAACTGCTGCCATTTCTGGTCGCCACTGATAAACTCCATACTGCTATATCCAGTAATATTAACTTGATCTGCTTGTGCCCGGTCTTGTTCTTCATCAATTCTGGTATGGTAATGGTGAAAGTAATCAGCCGACCTCCCTCCCTCAACATCAATGACAAGGTTGTGCAGGATAATGGCACAGGATATCCATTTTAAGATGAAAACATGATCTTGATTGTCTTTGATGACAACCCGTAACCCATGCAAACACTGAAAACAGCCTTTGAGGGCACCCATAGTGTGTTCTGAATGAACATGGATATGAGAGACATAGCAATTAAAGATTGCATTCTGAGGAATGAGTGATGCAGGTTCTTTGAAAATGGGAATGGTGCGTGTTGTGCATGGATAGGCTGAGTCAACCTAGGCAAATTCATGACCCTCAAAGAACCAATCAGGATGTTGGTGTGCAGCAGTGAATTCAAATGCAGTTGCATCATGGGCTGCTCCTGTTTGACCATGAGCAAAATCAACGATGCGCAGGGTTGATGGTGCATTTCCTATCTGAGATAACATGAGATCTTATCAGTGAGT
>JAEUWJ010000038.1:0-39388 GCA_018524395.1 Podaxis carcinomalis
CAACTTGTACTCATTACCATTATGTTAATAGACTAAGGATTCTCCTGAAGTCCTCTGCCTCCATTGTCTCTCTGAGACCTCTGATGGACAAACTTACAGTTACCCTTACAATGTGCTTGTGCCAACTCTAGCCATTTCTTCTTGTGGATAAAGTGAGTTTAGGTCATTTTCACTAGACTACTGCCTTCATTCCCACACTTTTGAGTGCCCTACAAACTGTTTGGGTAGATAGAGGTTAGGCAATAACATTTCAAAGTGATTTGGTAACTTGGAAAACAGTATCAGCCTTGCAAGAGGTGATGAGGTGAACAGCATAGTGGATATTGGAGGGGGAAAGCTTGGATGGGCAACCACCAACAGACTTGGAAAGTGTTGACCTGTGTTTGGAGCAAAGTCTAGAGACAGTACTGAGACCAGTAAGCGAAGCAATGCAACAAGCAGATTCTCCTTTATTTAGGTAGGAGAGAACCATGATAATTAATTTATAACTGTCCTAAAATGGGAGATTACATAATTGTACTTTATACATGTTTAGAAAACATACTAAGGTATATATATTTATTATGAAGTGCACAGCCACAGTAGTACTTGAGTTTTTAACTGACTTGTGAGCTTGCTTGACACATTGGAATGCCTTTGTCCCCTACTGTATAATGAGAGGATTCATACTCCCTGACTTTCACCTCTCACCCTTATGGAGAGTGAAGGCATCTTGGAGGGGAGGACAATGGACTTGACCCTGCTAATGAAAGATCTTTTAATTTGGTTGAATCAATGCTGCCAGTGTATCTGAGAGAGTGAAGACTAGGTTGCATGGTGATTGTCCCAGAAATTTGAAAGTGACACAACATGGTACAGTGCCAGGAGCATTGGCCTGGGAAGATAAAGGCCTTATCAGACAATGGAGGGTGAGGGTGAGCTGAAGTGGAAGTATTTTGAGTATATGATCATACTACTAGAGATACTAATATAACCATCTCAAGAAAAAAATGATGTGGTAATACAAAGGAAAGAAGGAGTTGCAATTTTCCAATTCCTAATGTAAGTAATTGGTCTGGATACCAGCACCATCAGATTTGCCCTGCATTTTTCTGTTTCCTTAGATGGAGGGATATTATGAAGCATTCTAGTCCCTATGGCAGTGAGCCATTAGGAAGTAACCTAATAAAGAAGTGGTTGTATACTGTACATTATCCTTACAGTTATTTATATATGACTCATACAACATCCATCATGGCCAAGGTACATCTGGAATTTAGAAACTATTTGTAAAATCTCTAGAAATCTCTTGGCTAAAGATACCGTGGGGTGCTTCCACCTCCTCCAGCTTGGGGAGCTGGCTCTTGAAACGTCGTATGGCCTCCAAACGTGCAGACCAATTTGTTTTCACCTCGACACGAACTGTGTCCTTTTGGGTTTGTGCAAAGACCGCAGCAAACCAATCCGCTAACAGGCTGAGCTGACGCACAAGGAATGGGAGGTTTTCGGCGGATATGAGTTTAAAGTTGCCAACAGGAGCGAATTCTGTCATTCCAGGAGCACGCTGCACAGTAACTTTAAAGTATTCATTTTCATGGAAGTTATTGGAGAACGCAGAAATGGCGCCAAGTGAGTGGGGTTCGATGACAATGTTAACAAATTGGAACTGGGTGGTCAAAGTGTCGAAGCGATAAGGTCGGCCGGAGTCATTCCAGACGATCCTGACGTAGTCGTTACCGATATGACGTTTTTTGAAATTGAAATGTGGATCGTGAGGATGAGAAGGCATCATCGTTGCAGTGTGATAGAGGATCTGTCCTATGTCATCCCACCATGCATAGGCATATTCACCGTCTTCATCTGGTTCAAGGCCACCGGCGTATACATCCACCTGTCCCCGTAAATTGATTAAACGACCAAGACCCTCGAGGAACCGTGTATATGCAGGAGACCCATGCGTGTTTCCAAGAATGTCACGTTCGTCGGTCTGTCCTGGAGCAACATACATAATCCCGACTTTGTGTGTGTCAATCACGGGTATGCGATCGAGCGTGGAGAGGAAGCGCGATAAATCTGGAGGATCCTCTATTCTCCGTATGTTTACATTTCCAAATGGATAGGAAGAGAGTTGGAGGACGATGTAAGATGGATCAAGGACCACATCCTTTCGTCGCTGCGATGGCGCTGTCTTGCTCCAGACATACCCTGTGACGGGATCTGGTCGAGGCGGTTCAGGCCAGGCGTCATCTCTTTGCACCATTAGAGCTTCTTGCAGCTCTTCCTATTGCATTCTTCAGCGTGGCATGGGGTCGAGAGTAAATGGACGCACCTCTTCTGGAGTTATCCTCGCTACTTGGGGAAGCGACCCCGTGGCTGAAATAACCCTCGTAGGGTTCCGTTCCAACATAAGACCCGCGGGTACTGAGGCGATGTCTGGGGATACATCGCCCGGTCCTACCATCGGTACATTTTCTACGTGGCAGATGAACTTGGAGAAGCCGGATGGTCGTCTGGAAAGAATTTCAACCCAACCCGCGCGTGGCAACGTGTGGACAGTGACGACTGCGTTGCCAGCCAACCAAGTTTTCACAGGCTGAAGAACACCAGAAGGACTAGATTCGGGTGGGTGGCTCTCGGGATTCATGACAACACGACTGAAAGCAGAGGTTGCGGGACGTGGGTCCGCAGATGCGTACGTATAGCGTGCGAGCCAATCAAAACAGACCTCTGTGGGGATATCCAGTTCCTGATTGCTTTCGTTCGCAAGCATTAATTGTCGAGTTATATAGGGAATGTGTTTCGGACGATCAGGTAACTTGAGAGCGAGAAACCAAATGTATACAGCCGAATACGACATGATCCGGACATACTGTGATAGGGCCCAAGAGATCGTAGGAGAAGCATTCTGACGGTTATAGTGTTGCAAATACTGCAAAGCCACACCAAAAACCATCTTGTAATCTGCCTCTGTGAAATTGGCATAAAGGGCAGGAAGGCTTCCGACGATGGAAAGGAAGCCCAGAATGTGGACGGACATATTAGGATTGGACATAATCTGTGAAAGCTTCTCGAGGATCCTCGGCATGCATTTGGTAACAGATGATTGCAGTTCGAACGCAGAAAGGGTGAGAGCGTGCAGGCAGCATTTTATTGTTGATAGTTGACCATCAAGACCATGTTGGAAGACTTCAACAAGAATGTGGCGCTGATGGAGCTCGAAACACCTCTTGTAGCTGACTAGGACTGATAAGGAATGGTGTGCCAACCCTTGAGCATCCCTTGGCTTCAGTCCGGGGGGCCATGCCTCAACGTGAAATCCTAGTTCTCCATTCAAGATTCCTGTGCATAATACGTTGAGCAGCCGTGAGAGGAGCTGACGGCAAAGCGGTCCGCAAAACAAATGCTTGTTGGAAAGTTGTGTCGGTAGGTGGCAAAGGACATAGGACAGTACATCCCAGCTTGTTTCCCTTTCCAGTATGCTAATGACGGCCTCCAGGTATTGAGAGATTCCCAACACAATCTGGCTGTCCGAGCCATCGGGATGGTACGAGATAAGTGCCTCGCTTGGGGAGTCTGGCTCAGCAATCACGAAAGGCAACACTTCTGGGTAGTGCCAAAGAGGCTGGCGAGGTTTTCTGGTTACTTCAGCTGGCGAAGCTCGCACGGGGGCCCGCGAACGACTTCGACTACCTGCCGATCGGGGCAGCCCGCCTGACCCTCGTCCTCTCAACGCCTGTCTCTCCTCGCGCTCCTGGACGGGCTTCGGTCGTGGTCTTTTGCCCTCAGTGTAATCATCATCAGGATCCTCGATGTTTCGTTCGGTTGAGGGGAGCGACGAGCGGTTGACTAGACCCGATAACATAGCGATCTGACCATCCTTATCATAGGTTTTGGTTATGAAGTAAATGTTGTGGTCACGGTCGGCACGTAACCGCATAAAGAACTGGAGCACGGTCACCCGAGCTCTCGTAGATTGCCCTTGCTCCAGGACATCAAGAAGGATTTCGTAGAGTCGAATGGCGAGCCGGTGAAGATGATTCTCGAGAACATGAGGGGTGAACGCAAGTTGAGAGAAAGCGTTCACAATTGCAGAGACTGCGGAGACTACACGAGGAATAGGCTTGGGCTTCTCGGGAGTTGGCTCTGGCGGCAGCTCGGGGTTGTCTTCGGTAATAGGGGGCTGGCTTGACTGGGATCGAGAAACGCCTCCTGAAGCAATAGACGAAAGCAAGGACATAACAGACGGAATGCCCGACTCTTTTTCTTTCTCCCTTCCACTGCTATGAAACTCGGATTGCACTCGAGAGAGGACAGGAGAGACCATACCAGAAGGAGCAGTGCTTATGCCGACAGACGGGGAAGGTGCTTCACCAGAAACAGCAGACTGAACATCTACCATATCCTCTGCCTCCTCGACGGATGGCTCGGAAGCCACGGCTTTGAGTAGATCAATGATCTTGTCGATGTCTGGCGCCTCCTGCTCTCTCCTTGGCGTCGTCTCAATGGCGCGAAGCACAATCTCATCTCCAAGAACTCTCCACAGCGAATCACCATCCTCACTTTCGACCTCTGGAGCCCCGACCCACTTCTGACAGAACCCTAACACCAGATCAGCCAGTGGGCAACGATATGACTGCATATCCTTCACATTATCGTAAACAATAGCGAGGGTCTCCATAACGGCACATTTCGTTAAGGGACGTTGAGAACTGATGATAGTTGGGTTTCCAAACAGATTTTCCCAGTTTGTTAACCAATCGGGAGAAGTAGGAGAGAGATCGTGTTGTTCTAGCATGAGTCCCGGAAGTCGTGCGGTGTCGTTATCAGTCAGGTTATCGGGGATCGAGATGAGCGTGGTCGATAAAAGCGGACTGAGGTTGCTTATATGATCCCTCGCAAGTAAAGATGTAATAGATTTCAGGAGTGGAGTGGGCGCATTGGCAGGGTTATCCAACGGAACGATAAAAGGGGAGCCATCCGGGTTCCTGGAGTAAGCGCATGAGTTGTAATCCAAGACATAAAGTCCTTAACTCGCCTCAAAGGAGGAATATATTTGCAGAGACTGTACAAAGTCCCTCCTACAACAGCCGCCTCTTCGTCATCCAAACCCGGATTGTCCTCGTCTCGGGAATCTGCTTCCTGAAGGATGTCTTTGAGTAATCCAGCGGCCTCTTCCAAAATCTTGTCAGCGCGTTGACGCTCGCGATCCCAACTCTCTTTGAAGGTCTCTCTGTCTAGTTGAGCAACACTAGGCGCATGCGGTCCCTCCCCGATCCAGGCTACCCAATCTGCCACGCTCTCTGCAAGAGCCGGACCAATGCGCGGAGCATCCCACCCATTGGCAGCACTGCTAAGACCGATACCGGCATTTGCGACGTAGTCGTCGCGAGGCCACGCCTTCTCCATGAGATCTTGCTCTACATCAATATGCGATGGGGCACCAGAATATGAGTAGCCAATGGAAGTCTCCCGTGAGATGTAAGCACGCGCGAGTCTCGAGATGAGAGTGCGGCGTATTTGACAGCGCAGCATCCGGTACGCCCCGAGAGAGGTGAAGATACCAAGCTGTAAAAGTTCCCAGGGAATTTCATGCGGGAGAGGTCCCAAAGTCTCAACGTCGCCCCCACGCTGAGGCGTATCGGTATTTTCTGCTTCGCTGTCATCGTCTCCGGGGAATCTTGGATGCAAACAACGTTTGAGGATCCCCATGCATGTTGTTGAGTAGGGGCCCGCACAGATTGAGGCCAGAGTTTCCAGGACCTTATCCTCCAGCGAGGGTTTCTTGCGCGGATGAGGAAGAACGGTGAGACGCGGTAGTGGGGAAGCACAGAAGGCAAGACTGCGAAATAGCAAAACTAGGATATCTTCAAGGGATGGTGGAGACAGCGCTTTGGTTTGTGACTGAAGGTAATCAAGGTATATGGTGATAGCGATTTCTGCTGGGTGTTTATATGGGTTCTGGGATATGGCGGGAGGAGTTGGTGTGGGTGGTGATGTCAAGGATGTCGCTGAAAGAGAAGATGGGTTACGCCGATGAAGTCCTGGTTTTGACTGTGAAATGGATGCCAACGAGTCCGACGAGGCAGAGAATTTATCTTGAGTGCGCGGATCTTCGGGGTCGACGATCGAACGTTCCACAAGAGTCGCATAAAAGCGAATCATGACGGGGATCGTGTCCTCAGGAACTCGGGCGATATTTTCAGGTTTGTTAAGAATGTCAAACAGGAATTTGACCAAAACATCTACGCTCCTCTCCCTTTCCGTTCTTTCCATTCGATCCAAGTCCGCACCGCGCCTCAATAGTCCATCAAATGCACCTTCTATCCACCACTTGATGACATCTATCAGGGCAGTCTCGATTCCGACGATGTCAGTGCCGTACTTGGTGAGAGCCCTGAGCGCCTTGAACCTTGGCTCCCAAAGATCTATGGCCCACGGAACATCAGATCCCAGGAATAGGGAAAAGAAAGATAGACGATCAGCCGTCTCAACCACGACTGCTTCTGGGTTCTCCCAATAGGAAGAGAGGATGTCAAAACCAGCCGCCTGAAATGACAATGGTCCATTGACATCGCACAGTGACGAAAGGATTTCATTGATGGTAGCACATCGGGGTAGTGGTGAGGCCGTAGTTAAGATTCCTGCAAGCGCGCGTGCGTGGGCGAGACTCGGGACAGCTGGGGGCTTAAGAACTTCGATCAATTCGTCCAGGGAAAGTGGCTGCGGGGCCACTGGTGGCACATTTGTGGGAGAAGGGATAGGGTGATCCGACTTGGGTCTGCGCCACCCAAACGACGCGAACGAGGTCGTATTCGCGCGTTGACGAGGTTTTCCGATTGCGCTGGCATCCTGCTGCTGCCGGGACATTCCCAGATAAGCGTCGCTGGTGTGAACGGGACAAAAGGTCAGTATATCCATGCACATATAAGAGTCAATTGAGGCCCAACCTAGCTGCGGCACAGAGAATTTTTGTGGTAAAGTGAGGTTATGAGATGATGGTCGTTGGAGGTCACGGACTGCGACCATGCAATCATGCAATTGAATCATTTCACTGGCTGCCATAACGGGGAACTGCTGCCTGTAACTCATAACCCAATTCCACAGTCTAGGGGGTTATTCCTTGTATGATTTCAGCTTGACTTGACATCCGACATCGAGAAGCAAACGCTGCAGATGAGGTCGATAGTTCTGCCCGCAACTCAACCAGAAGGTTGGCCCTTTGATAACCGGCTTAAGGTGACATCATACGACGACCCCACCTGGGATTCTTGAGCGCCCGCACATTGACAAACCTATGCCCACAATGAGTTTATAATTTTACGAGCCCAAGGCTTTGATTCCCATCATCCTAAACAATGACAACAAACATTCTACTTGGTATGAACCTTGAAGATACACGATATTTCCACAACGCATATTTACACGGGTATAGAGAACCTGCCCCTACCTATCAACGTACACGATGTTAAAATCATCCGCTGTTTCCATTCCCTCTATCTTTCCCATTCTTGCCATCCCCGCCGTCTCGTGGCAAACCCGTCTGGGGCGCATTGGAGACCGGGTACCGGCTAACCGCGGATAATGGTGCCGTCATGGGTGGCAAAGGGAACTCGTTGAGAGCCTTATGCAAGCTCGCTAATGATGACAATCGCTCAGGAAGCTCTGAGGCCTGGAGTGGGGAACTAATGCGATTCGCCATGGACACTGTGGGTTTTCTCCTGGCTGAGACAGGCGGTAGTAGATCCTCCTTCATACCGATATCCTGACTGACCATAGTCCTTGGCTTAGACTGAACATGAGAAGGGTCATGAGAGGCTGAGATAAGACTTTTGACGTCCGGGGGGGTTGAGGAGAGTATGATCGGATCACTTTCGAAACGCGAATAAACTGAAGAACCACGGGTTTCGGTGAGAACTAAGTGAAGCCGCACCCCTTCCGAAGCTGTCACTTTAGATGGTTTGGCCTGCAGTGGGAAGGCTTTTTCAGGGTCGGTCTTATGGTCATAGAAAGTGCCTGCTGTGAAATTGACACCAGCGAGCGCCGTGTGGACTTGGACTAAAGAGTTTTCCGTTAACTGACTATAGGAATGGGAACAAGGGAGAACGTACGATAGTGGGCTAAGCCATTACCAAAATTGAGGCGACATATGATACCCAGGATGGAGGCTACGACAACACAGACGTAACTCGTCACAGTTATAGTGGCAAAGAAGGACCAGGACAAGAAGATAAAACGATAGACTGTGCAAAATGCGATCAGTACGGCCATGTAGAAATGATGGGAGATGAGGTATACCTGGACTAAAAAAAAGAACAGTGAAGAGGGTGATAAGGAACAAGGAGATGACACAGAATACACCATAACGGCGTAGGCATTCACGCCGGACACAAACCCATCCCTGGGAGGACATTATATTGATGTATTGTGGAATGTTTATGACTTACCAAGATAAGCCAAGGGAACACCAACTGAAGCAAAGCATATAAGCCACTGGCGACTACCTTAGGTACAGAAACTCACCACCAGTGTTACGATGAAAGCCGCAAGATATAGCCTTCCATGAGAGGCGAACGTCCTAACGATGCCCTGGTTGATTTTATCCAGCCAAATGCCAATGGACGCAAGTGAGAAGAACCCCGTAAGTTGCAGGCTGGCAGAGAACAATAAAACGATCTGCGCAATGGTCAGGATAGTTGCTGTAGCATTGAGCCATCCATACCCTGTAGATGCGCCGGATTTTCTCGGAAGCTCCAACGCGAGCGAAGGACTGGCTAGCATATACCTATCCATAGGAATAAGCATCATATTCTGTCAGGATACAAGGCATGACTGACTTTGAACAACTTATACGAAAGATATATCAATCCCGTAAGTGCGCAAACGTTGACAACGATAATTCCAATCTGAAAGAATGAAAATCAAAAGAACTCGCGGTTATAAAGGATACATACTGCATGCGCCCGTCTCTGATCCCACCAATCTCCGAGGGTATCCCTACCTAAACACAGCTGGGGAACAATGACTTCCCGATAGATATACGTCAAACGGACAGTGGACTGGACTCTATATCCTGCCCAACCAGTTCCCAGTACGTGGCCAAAGAGACCTGCCGCTAGGTGTGGTATACTCTCGTTGAGTAACTAAGCACTACAATCAACAATTCCGGTGGAAGAGGGCGAAGAGCTTGAAACATACGGTAATGAATGCCAAGGAAAACAGCCAGATCTGAAAGCATAACGTGACGACATCCTCACGTTTATTATCTTGCAACCTAACAGCTGATTCAGAAAGAAGTTCTGAACACGAGAGAGAAGCTCACGTGTCGAGTAGCCATCGCAAGGAATAGATACAGTTGTCAGGCAGATCAAGAGTTTTCTCACGTGCAGCAAGTGCAGGTACCAAGGTATGTTTTGTATCGCTGACTGTGCGTGGGTTCAGCGAGATGGTCCCATTGGCCTAAGGTATCGAAAGATCATTCACCACCTTAGGTCCGCAGACCAAAAATCAACGCTATGGCCTACCGAAGATGAACCGTTCATATTCCACGCCCACAAGATACGGCAAGTAACGTTTGATCGATTAGGAATGCCATCGCACAAAACCAGTTTTTCACCCAGGACTACAGGCATCCCGTAATAGGCTTTCGCTGAACCAGCTTGTGACAAAGTGTTCGACAAGGTATTAACACCTGCGGTGTTGTCCACCAAAGTGACGGCCTGGAGAAGGGCGAGAATGATACATGAGACCAGAGCAAAGGAAAAGTAAAGGACCGTGAAGCGAGTGAATGTGAGTCTAGTATACTGCCAAAGGGCTTCAGCATGATGCATAAGTCATTGTGACAAGGCGACTCACAAAAATCTTGCTCTGGGCAGACCAAAAAGAAAGTTTCAGTAGCTTCATGATGTGCAGTTATGCATTACCAGAACGCTGAACGATGATCAGGGAGAAAGCAAAGAAAAGAAGCAACAAGAGTGGAAAGAGCCCAGAGGTCACCGTGGGCAACACAGATGAGGCGCGGAGCAAGAAGCGACGATTTCCATCGGAATGTTGTCATTTGTTTTCCGCCGATTACAAACGTCGTCGCTTACAGTCGACGTAGAATAGGCCGAGCCTGAATGAAACTGCCGGACCCTCAGCCACGGCGTAATTGCGTGTGCTCTGCCCTGTTTCCATGGCATAACTCCCATTGTGAGGCAACGTATCTCCACACAGGTGATTCTCACTGCTGGACGACTTCAGTTGCAGGACCGGTGATTGTGGTTTTGGATACGAGTTAGAATCTAAGTAATGGATTCGGATTCGGACTCTGAAGCAAACTGACAGCAATGACGCGGGATCGTGAGATTCGACACCAACCTAAACTACGCAATATACATATTCCATTTTGGGTAAGCCCTTTTCAGCCAAAGCGCTTAATAAACAATAGGATCGTGTTCTTGTATTGTTCTCGCTCGTACGCGATTACGACTCCGAGAGAGAACACGTTATCCGCAAATCCGACCAACGTAATGACTTTCACTGATATGGACGGTGGTACGGTAACTCTCACAATAAGGAACCATTTGTAAGACCCAAGAATGATATCAACGCGTAACTGGAAGATTTGGGATGTTGAGCATAAACAGCAGCTCGCAGTAACACTACTCACCTTCCGTCTACTCTCCACCGATTCCCACTCTTGGTGTCCAGCTCTTCTGCGACTACCCTATCAACACCAACCACCACATCAGCCTTGTTTGTGCGCAGACTCAAGATTGGGAAGGATCCTGCGAGATCCCTGAGCGCTTCTGAGAATGGTGTCCATGCAGGCCATTTGACATCTCCAGTGAGCCTATAGCAAGTACATGTCTACGCTTCTGATCATACATACGCGTACGGGGAGACTCACTTCCGATAGCTATTGATGAGGCCCAGTATCAGAACAGGGTCAACCACCTAATAGATCCACTCACTTCAAGTCACCCTACATAGACGATGTAGGCTGAACCCAGCACCATGATCACAAACAAGCGACATACCTTGAAGATTACAAGACCACTGGTGCTCAGATCCTTAAACAGTTCCGGAGCAAGAGACTCCATATTCCAATAGGGATATGGTGATGTCCAAAAGTCCGCTGCACCATGTGTATCCTCGCCAAGGCGCGATTCAGGCGAAACAGAAAGCACAAAAACACCTTGGTCGATATATTCTTTCCATCGGTTGGTCATAGTGATCAGGTGTTGACGGCTCTCAGACTCGCCTTCGGAGGCGGAGTCGAAGAATGTTGGATCAGGGAGCGACGCGAAAACCTGCTTGAAGTCAGGAGGCGTGACATCTGATACGAACCAGGGGATCATTTTCGGGCTGGCAAGGTCCCGACATTACCAACGAAAACCATAAGAACGGCGAGACCTACTGGAAGATGACCTTGTTGACGTGCGGGGTATAAGTGACCAGGAAATCCGCAAACACCAAATCGGTAACTAACTAGGGAGGAATGCTAAATGGAAATTTGACCGCCGAAAGGCTTTATCTCACCTCAAACCCAGCTGTGCGGACGACCACATTAGTCTCCGGCTAATATCTCACTTTAGACGTCATGACTTACAATTATCGAGAACAATATCGATTCGGGCATCTTTCAGGGATTTGAAATGATTCCAAACTGCATTCTGATCATCCCGGAGGATGAACTCGCGCCTCGCTGCCTGAGCTTCTTTTCCGACAGCCTGGAGTCGCTCGATGTCGGAAACTGACATATGAGTGAGGAGAGAAAGGTCCTGAAATACGGTTGCTTATAAGCTATCTCAATATTAGCCCAAGAGTGGAAGGAGTTTGTACAGTGGCATTTCCCCTTGACGCTGCATCAGCTTCGATCCATGTAAATTATGGAATGAACTAACCAGAGACTCATTTGAATCATCTGTTTGAAGAAGACTTCCAGTTTGTCGTCATCTGACATGAGAACTCCTTTTTCGGCTTCTAAATCGTGCATGATGGTTGCGAGCTCTTGGGCATGTTAGAACAAAGACCACGGAAGAATTCGACTGAATACTCACGAAGGATCGAATTGTATGAGTGTTTGAAGGTTCTATTCTTCTGGGAGAGGAAAGGATCAAAATCTTTCCAGTGCTCAGTTTGGACGAGATAAGAGCGTAAGAGCCGGTATCTTTGCACGGAGAGTCAGCCATCGCCGAATGTGGCACCCAGGCACGTACAGATAACATCTGAAGGGGTGAATTCAACAAAAATCGCGACTGGAAGAGCAACAACAGGACAAACTCGGCATAGAGCCACGGAGCAGTGAACCACGTGTTCTTTCCTTCCCTGGCCAGAGTTTCCAATTCCTTGTTATAAAGATCGGAGTAGAGTTCACCATCTTTCGGAATGGGACTTTTGTTGAATCAGTTCTCGCGCCGACTGTCAGTCTATATGAGGGCACGCTACCGACTTGAGAGGTTTATCACGGGCCATCTCATATTTGAGTTTGCTAATCTTGTTCACGATAGCCAACGCCTCCTTAATCTTGGCTTCGAGGACACCCTGGGGATCAGCACCTTTTTGAAGCTCGATTGAGAGGCCGTGGCACTGCTGGTGCAATTCATCGATTACGCTGGTGATAATCGTCGGCCACCTTTTCAAAACAGTCTCATAACTGAGAAGCTACGTTCAACACAGGTCTCTACCCAAACAGGGTATACGCACGAAAATCTGCAGATTCACTCGTGTCAGCTACGTTCATCTCTCAAGAAGTCCTACAAACCCCTTTTTATCAGTAGGGTCGTATGGAGGATAAGGTAGTTGAGAGATCATGGAGACTTGTGGTTTGGGGTTTGGCGTGAACTAGGGCAGACCGGGTTTTCAAGATACTCAGATCTTTTTACATAAGCAATATTCAGGTAATCTATTAATACAGAAGGATATGATATCTCTTGCATCCATTATCCAGATAGGTAGGGGTGACTTGGCTCAAACATTCAAGCAAGGTGGTACATAACAATCAGTCAAATGCGGATCCATTACTCTGCTTCTTTCTTCTGTGCCTGTTTCTTGATATATTCTTCATACTGTGCTGGTGTGAACGTTTTCTACGGCACACAGGTTTGCGGTGATGCCAGCACGAAACACTGTGAGACGCACACACCTGAGAGAATGCATGCATATGAGCAATTTCCTCCTTCAGTGCCTCGTTAACTGAGGTATGTGTCATCAACAAGCCACAGAAATCCGGAAGGAACTACTCACTCAATCGATGTCTCTGCAGGGTGGATTTGCCTTCAAAGTCCTGAAATCCTTAAGAATAGTGGCATCTATGTAGGTCGTTTGAGTTTACTCACGTCACTGACTAGAAGGATGGAATAGCTTTCTCCGCATCCGCTTGAAACATCCTCAATTTCGAGGTGTTCTACAACGAACTTGGAGTGGATGGCCTTTTCAAGCTTTGCGATAGTGATCATAGCAGAGGGGGTGGAGCAGGCAAGTTGATCTGATAAGATAAATAGAGGAGTAAGCAAACATGGGCAAATATGGTGTCTATGGGAGATGTTCTGTGTGTAGTTTGTAAATTGAGTAATAAGGAACTCCGTTACGGATGAAATATCCAAAAGATATTATGCACCTGGTACACCTCGCGAGCTGTTTCCGCTGTATCAGGCTTTCAACTGTTTAGGCTGTTAAAGTGTTACTGTGTAACGGGTACGTAACGGATGACGATGTGATTAGGTTTTCTTCTTACGGTGAATTCCCGTCGGGTATATATGGATCTGCATCTATCCCTGTGGTCACTCACCGATGTCGTCGACCCAGATTTCCGACGATAAGTTCCCCGCTCTCCGCGCCGCTGCCCTAACGTTTCCAGCCATCGACAACCATGCGCATCCACTCCTCCGCGAGCAGAACCGAAACGACCTCCCGTACGAGGGTGTGATATCCGAAGCGAGCGGCGAGGTGCTCACCAGAGATGGACCTCACACTCTAGCCTGTCTGCGTGCCACTCCGCAGCTTGCCAGGCTCTTCGGTCTATCGGACTCGGCCGCCTGGGAAGAAATCAAGGCCAAGAGAGCGGAATATGATTACGGGGAACTCTGCAAGAAATCCTTTGAGGGTACCGCCATAGACACTATCTTGATCGATGATGACTTGGATGATCGGGACGTGGTCAATGATATCGCTTGGCACGATCAGTTCACCAGGAACAAATCACGAAGGATTGTACGCGTTGAGGTACTCGCAGAGGTGGGCTATGTATGACATACGCCATCGAGCTCGTTGTACTGACAACACGGGAACAAGAATATCCTTCGGAAACTCCTCGAACCACACCTCATGACGGATACCTTGAATGTCGTACCCATACTCAGTGGTTTCACCACAGCTATTCGAGCAGCTTTGGTTGCCCATGCCCAGGACCCAGCCATTGCAGGCTTCAAATCCATTGTTTGTTACCGTACCGGCCTCGATGTCAGCATGTATTCATCCCAAGCAGGTTTGAAGTTCTCGTTGTTAGATGTTTTCAAGATGCTGCAAGCCGAAGATAAAATTCGCCTGGCACACAAAGATCTCAACGACCTCGTTGTCAGAATAACGCTTGAGGTAGCTGGCGAGTACCAAAAGCCAGGTGCGCTCTATTGCTCGCTGTCTTTGCGGTCCCCTTTGACTCGGCCGTTGTGTAGTTCAATTCCATACTGGCCTCGGTGACAATGACATGAACCTTATCTTCTCAACCCCTGCTCGGCTACAGCAGGTCATCCGAAACTATTCTCGCACCCCTTTTGTTCTTCTACACTCATCCTACCCATACACTCGCGAAGCCGGATACCTAGCATCGGTCTATTCGAACGTATACCTTGACTTCGGCGAGGTAGGGGGCTGCAAGGTATCATGTTTATCATGTGCAGCGCCCAACTAATTTTATACTTGTTAGGTCTTCCCGTTAGTTTCCGCCCAAGGGCAGAAAAACATTCTTCACCAGCTCCTGGAACTTGCCCCTACGAATAAGCTGCTATGGTCGAGTAAGTCTACAGTGAGGTCACTAGTCTCCACGCCATATGGTTGACCCCAAGTATCCTCCAGCTGACGGACACTATTGGCCCGAATCTTACTATCTGGCAACTCTACAATCGCGCCGAGCCCTATATGACGTGAGCATCCTTTGATGATGAATGATGAATACTCTGATCTTTTGCGCGTTCTATCAGGTGTTAAGAGAAACGGTAGAAGCGGGAAACTTGACGGAAGCACAAGCCGTGACCATTGTACAGAATGTACTCTTCCATACGGCGAATCAGCTTTACGGCTTGGGTTTGAAGCCTTAGGCTCTGTTCGGCAACGAAATGCCGGTTCTGGTCGTGGTTCTGATGCACTTCCCACACCGCCAAACTTAGCCATCCCAACAATTTTCGTTGTAGTTTGTAGTGAAAAAACATGGTTCTCACTCTCAATAACCATATGGACACTGCTAAAAATATATAATATATAAATGTGTGAGATATAAGATGTCATACCCCATAAGATTAGACCTCCATTCTCTTCCCACCATCTGCTATTGCCATTATGCTCTTTCCCCTCCCAACTTGCACAAGAATCAGCTTATTGCAGCTGCAGCAGTGGTCATGCATATAGCAGCCACAGTTACAATGATATACCCTTCTCCACACTAGTTGATCTCTCTGCTGGACAAGGAAGTCAATGAAGGCATTTTCCTCCCTGGGTATCCAGACAGCATTGACCTTGGTGAAGAGCAAAGGGGAAAGGGTGCTCGGTGATGTTGCACACCCTCACAATTTATTATAGAGCTCGTACATGAGGCGTCAACATGCAGTGAACTAATTAATGCTTGAACAGGTTGGATATTTGGCAGTGTGGGAAACACATCAGAAGTACATCAAAACCATGACCAGAACCAGCTGGAGTGACGATAAGATAAGGCTGTGATAAATGTAGTGTAAATAGTATTATGATGATATGGTGACCAGATATGCAGCAGGGTTTCGGGGATTGGAGGTCGAGGAGACCCCTGACAACCAGGTTGTGAGGTCAAAAGGGAATGCAGACGGGTCACCTAGGCATTTTCAGTCCACTGCACAGCTGGTCTCCAGTCAAGAATTAGTCCTCAGGGAAGTGGTGGCAGTGAGAAGAAAAGGAGCGAAGAGTCGACAACGTAGGTCAGAGTCTAACAAGATGGACAGGGGTAGACAGATGAGACTAATGCCTGTGACGGTCACATTGGGCACGAGCAGAACCTTTAACCTTAAGGGACTATGAGGGATTATCAGAGGTACTGTTGATAAGTAGAGTGCCACGCTTGGCAGTGATCCGGAAGTTCCAGTCCATTATCTTTGCTCATACTTAGTTTTAATACATTTGGCGGACTATCATAGAATCCAGGGCAACTTGCTATCTGCCCCAACTGCTTTCTTGTTCTAGCAACGGAATGACCCACACCTTATCTATCGCCCATGTGGAGTCTTGACACTATCGTTCCTAGATCTAGCTATTATTGGACACTTAAAGCGGCTCCAGATTCTCGTCTTCACCCAGTATCTTCCCAGTATCTTTATGCTGCCCGCAAGTATGTGGAATTATTTCAAGCCGTCGACGTGGTCGCTTCAACCAGGAAGCTCGAGGTTTGGTCCGAACTCAAGATGGAGCAATAAAGACATGGACCCTGTACCCTTTCACAAGAGGACGTGGTCGACTTCGAATTATGTTGCGTACTGGGTATCGGATGCTACGAATGTGCCGGGCTGGCAGTTGGCAAGTTCGATGTTAGCGGTCGGACTGTCCTGGAGGCAGGCACTGCCAGCTATAGCACTGGGACATGTTATCATCGCTGTAAGTGCTCCCCTGCTCTGACTCCGACATACTCTTGATAACCATTACCATTAGGCTGTTGTAGTTCTGAATGGAACGGTTGGTGCTCGGCTGCATATTGCGTTTCCAATCATCAGTCGGGCTTCCTTTGGATTTTGGCTGAGCTACTTCAGTGTTGTCAGCCGTGTAGTTCTTGCAATGTTCTGGTTTGGAATCCAGGTATTCTACACATTATTGCTTCTTGTTCGCTGATTGAGTCTCTACCTTACCAGACATTCACAGGTTCTGAGTGCATCTATCAGATGCTCAAAGCTATATGGCCTTCAACTGCACGTATACCCAACCACCTCTCCAAGGAAGCGAACATCACAACTGCTGGCAAGTACTCTCCTCTTGCCTTGATAAGCCGAGCTTAAATCAATATATCAGGTCTCATGTGCTACTTTCTCTACTGGTTTATCCAATTCCCTTTCATGTTAGTATCTCCACAGAAGATCCGACACCTCTTCACCGCAAAGTCTATTATTGTGCCCATCTCATGGTTGGCAATGCTTATTTGGTCCTTTGTCAAGGTTCCTGTGCGTGTGAGCCTGGAACCACGACACACCCAACTTACTGGCGCTGACCTGAGCTGGGCGTGGTTGGGTGCGCTGAATAGCGCTCTTGGGCTTTACGCGACTTTATCCGTCAATATTCCCGATTTTACTGTGAGGATGTTCGTGTTCGGAGGGAACTGCATAACTAACATCTTTGCGTAGCGTTACGCAAGAAATGAACGAGCGTTCGTTGGCCCTCTTTCTCGTCTATGAATCGAGCCTTACACCTCACTAGACAATACGTCCAACTGGCTATCATCCCCACGGCTTTCACCTTTGTCGCTTTCATCGGTCTGAGCTTCTCCCTCCTACTCCACTAACTCAACTAACGACACTTCAGGTATCGCAGTGACATCTGCTGGCGAAACGCTCTACGGCGAAATCCTCTGGGATCCCCTACGCCTCATCGACAAATGGGACAATCGTGCAGCTGCATTCTTTGCATCTTTTGCGTTCATGCTTGCTACACTCGGCACGAATATATCAGCCAACAGCTTGAGTGCCGCCAATGATATGACGGTTCTATTTCCACAGTACATTAATATCAGGAGGGGCCAGGCTATCTGTGCGATTATTGGTGGCTGGGCACTGTGCCCTTGGGAAATCTTGGCTTCTGCTCCAAAGTTTTTGTCCTTCATGAGTGGATATACGGTTTTCCTGGGTCCCTTTGCTGCAATGTATGTTCGTTTCAGAACTCCTGCGGACTACTGAATTCTGACGGCCTGGAATGCAGTATGGTAGTTGACGTGGGTCTAACGTTCATGGACATAGGTCTTTTGTGCTCATAGCATCTCACAGTACTGGCTCGTTCACAAATGCAGGGTAGACGTGCCTGCTTTATACGATCCTAATGGCAGATATCGATATTGGAATGGAATTGTAAGCCCCCGCCCTCCAGAGTGACGCTTGTGTCCTGTCTTCTGACTACACCGCTCAGAACTGGAGAGCTCTTGTTGCTCTCCTTGTGTCTGTGACCCCTGCCCTTCCGGGCCTTATCCACAACATCAACCCTGACATCTTCGTTGGAAACGCCTCTTTTATGTTTAATGTTTCTTGGTTATTCGGTGTAAGCCCTCGCTTACAGTATTCTGGATCTGACTACTCATTTAAGTCTTCAGTTCTTCGTCGCTGGATCTGTTTACTGGGTCCTATCGCTTGCCTTCCCCCCGAACGAAGTCTGCGTTGAAGAGACTGTTTATGGTGAAGATGTGACTGACGAACACCACTCGGGGCTATCTGGGGAAGACGATTCTGAGAAGACTAAAGAGTTGAAGAGTGCGAAGGCTTGATGCTGCAAATACGGGACGACGTGCGCGTTTCTTTCAATCCCGCTGTCATGAAATTAAGACAAGACGCGTCCAGTACTCCTGTTATTCCAGTGCCCATCACACCCAGCTTGTGCCGCACATCCCGAGCGACGTATATTTATGGTCTAACTACCCCCTGGTTTCTTCTGCTATATCACAAACATCGCCACCCCAGGTGTCGAATATAAGGGTCTACTAGAGGTCAATTTGAACACGAGGTCCGGATGTCCTGTTAGCCAACCAAGTTCTTATATTGTTACAAGTGGTGAACCAAGTTCGCGGGCCAAGTATCCACATGTCAATGAGAAAGATTGATTTCAGCATAATGTGTACGCACAAACCATGATCATACAATTGTATGGTCCACCAAAGTACATGATAAACGAAATGTTCTACCCACGTATATGAAGTGTCCACTATACATAGTAACCAGTCTCAAAAAGACTCTCCAAACTGCACATTATACTTGGGCGGGCTCCGCGACATTCTCGTGGAACGTTCAGCGAGCCTCGGAACTTGAAGTGGAGCTCTCTGAGCGGCCACTCGACCTTCCGCCCCATAATGTGCACCTACACCCATGGACCCAGATCTATTGTACGGGAGTTGTGCAAGGTGTGTTGGCGCCGGCGGTTCGTATTTCATCGCGGGCGACGTAGGGCTGAATGTTGACATCTTGAAGTCAGTAGTGCTCAGGTCGAGGGGCGTGTTCTTCTCCTCGTCGTGTCTGAATACTTCAGGCGAGAACCCGGACTTGGCAAGCGCCGCTTCTGCTTCAACTGAAGTTCATAATTCAGTGCTACCAATCCCAGGAATATAATAGCACCTTGGGTGAAGACTTACGATATTGCTTGAGTCCCCGGTCGAAGTTGAGCCGGCAGATAAGAGCAAGGATCGTGCTCGACACTATAAGAACGAATGAGGAGACCGAGAGACCTGCGAGGAACGGCCACTGAAGAAATGTCCTATCATGTTTCCAAAATCAGTGACCGCAGTGGAGGGGAAAGAGGGATAAAAACAGCTTGCCATCTGTACACCAAAGAATAGAACATGATGGACCATCCCGAAATGATCACAAACGCGAAAAAGAAGAACAGTGCAATTGTTTTTTTCATCTCACGGCGGATGCCATACCACCCCTGATTACCTCGCCGCATTAACGATGCTCCCGACATTGATACTGGGTCCGATGGCTTACCAGACAAATCCAAGGAATGAGGACCTATGTGATGTGGGGTGATTGAGCCATCGCAATATATCAACTAGGATTGATGAACACAACATACAATCGACGTGGTGATAGTGAGACCCAAATAGGCAGCGTTGTGGCTGGATATTCTGTTGATTGCAGTGTTTTTGAGAACGTCTACCCAAAGGCCCATAGCCGCTACAAGGATGAAGATCTCCATTTGCAAACACGAAAGAACGGCCAAGGACAGCTGGTGATGGGCAGCGAGTCAGCTGAGGTGAAGACATCCGAACTGATACTGACTTTGTTGATGCGATTGATGTGTTCTGGGGCACCAACGTACCTCACCGCTTGGGCGTTGTAAGTCTGATGAACATTCTCAAACACCTGCCGATACCAAAGTGTCGGGCCGCTTACCTGTAAGAGGCCCCAAGAGAACCAACAGGCGATCACTAAACCAGCGGCACTGAGAACGAGATCGGGTATCTGTAGTTATGTGTTGGCCGATTCCCGATCATCAAAGGGAACGCAAAAACAAACCTCATATGCCAGTCGCCTTGGAAAATAAGGCGCGAAAAAGTCTATGTGACAAGGAGTCCCGGGTTCTGCATACAACTTTCTGAAAATGACTTGGAAGTTCTGGGTCCGCCAAAGGGAATAGATCGACCACGCTGTCATGAGCACGCGTGTCATAAACACTGTACAACTGTCATTTATGGACGTTTAGGCTTCAATGTCATATGAAGTCGAGGGACTGGCTTACAGGTGGGGGACTGAGTCATTCATCACAGTCAACACGGAGATTCCGAGGAGCCAGAACTGCAGAAGGATAAAGGTCAAGTCTTCGCTACTGAAGTTCCTGATACTGGAGTGCAATGAGTGACGCCTAAGTAGTGTGTAATGGAGGGGACGGGGGTGACATACTTCTGGTGTGCATAGAGTAGCGTCTGCGCACATGTTTGGTCGACGCCGACGGATACTGTGGTATTATCTCCCCGAACGGAAACACCATGTTCAAAGAACGCAATTTCTTTCATAACCTGAATGACGGTTGATGGGAAAAATCAGGACGAGAGGGATTCCAGGGCTCACAGTCACTGGAGACTGGGGGGTGGTCAGCACGTATATGAGCCAGAACAGGAATTGACGCACTGGGGGATCAATAGGCAAGTTAGTATCAAAAACAATACTACAATTATTTTGCTTCCGGTATGCGCCTATCGAGACACTGTTGCACAACCGAAGTGGGATATTGTCGGTGCGAAATTGGGATGGAATCTCAGTGAGATTCAGTAAGGCGTTGGGTTCCACGGTTGATATGATCTCATAGAGCAATCCTTTATATTCCGAGTCGATTGAGAAGAGGAGAGACTGGATGACGCCTTGTGTGAGGCAGAGAATGAAGCTAAAGACGAAGAAAGCAGCCGTAATCCTGTTCAAAAGAATGCGAGAGTGCTTGATAGATGTAAGTAGGTTTGGTGGTTCATCGGGAATGTGGGACGCACAATTGCTCTTATTTTCTTCTTGAGCGTACCCGTGATCATAGTGGGGGTAGTAAGCTATAAGAATGAAGGAAAGAAGCAAAATCCAGCTGAGCTAAAATCCCAGAAATCTGAGGCCAAGGAGTGAAGAAAGGCAAAGGACGGCCCCGCCGCGGAGGAGTGGCGAAAAGGATAGCGGAAACACTCAGGAAGTCATCAACAAGAGCCATCGTCGATGGAAATACATAACCAGTTCTGACGTTTCTATGACCGGACTAATGCTTGATCATCAATCGTGTGTGGCGATGGCAACAACAATGGATGTCGAGGTTCTGACTATTATCATTAACTCATCATCCTGTTGCGATTCCTTGATTCCAGAAGCTATGGTAATGCCGATTGTTTGACTGATCGCTTTGTCATGTACCGTAACTGCAAAAAAATGGGCAGTACGCTCCACGTGACTTCAATAACCTAGAACCAATAATTTCGACTCTGGACCGCTTTGGACCTTTCAGGACCTACAATGTCTATACATCGGGTCTTCAGATGCGCCCAGAGATCCTCTGCAAGAGCATTCTCAACCACGACTCTTTGTAGAGATCAGGTTCCACCAAATTCACTTATCAAATCTATTGAGGAAGAGAACAGAGGTGTCAATTCCATGGATCGTCTCCTTAAGGCGGTTAGTAAGTCCTAATCGAATCCCCATCTATCGGGGGACATTGACGGATCCCGTCTCAACTCTAGGGGAGCATACAAATCCTGCATACCACAGGTTCCTAGCTGAATCTTTCTTCTCGAAGCCCAGGAAATAACACGAAATTCAGGATCATGCCAATGAGAATACCAGCTCTCTGGTCCGAAGCTCTCCTCAATGCAACACCAAATCCGGCACAAGAACCTCCTCCAAAGACCATTCAGGAGGATCCCCTTGTTCCCCGTAGCATGGGAGAGTCGTATTCCGAACTTGTCCTCCCGTTTGGATCATCCAGAGAGTTGATGGAGCAATATACAAACGCGAGTGGTGGAATCCGCATGGGCAAGCAAGTATCTTCATCTTGTTGTTTCTTCATTGCGGGCTGATATTGGTTGCCACAACCAGACTTATGGAACACCTTGATTCGCTTGCTGGTTCAATAGCCTATAAACATGTTCTTGGCCCAACCATCGAAACACTCGGTCGTATAGAGGAGCGTGGATTCTATATCGTTACGGCTTCTGTTGACAGGTATATTGTTATCACGCCCTCGCCCAACCTACTGCTAAAACTTTCCTTCCAGGCTAGATATGTTAGCTCCCCTCGACCCATCGCGAGACCTCCGTATCAGCGGTCAAGTGATCTACACCGGCCGCAGTTCGATGGAAGTTGCGGTCAAGATGGAAACTATCGGCAAAAGCCTCCCCGAGGAAACCGTTCTCATCGGTACGTCAACCTGGGACTTGCGCGCGTCCTCGACCCCATCTCACCTTCTCCGCTATTTACTGTCTGGATGATCAGGACGATTCTCGACGGTCTGTCGAGACGCTAATACCCATCTCGCTAAAGCAGTCAACCCATTAACCATCTCGACGCCTGAGGAAAAAGCGCTGTACTCCTTAGGTGAACGTAAGCTTGTCCCTACTCCACCTAACCCAGGCTTTCCCTCAACACCACGTATCCACAGATATGAAGAACCGACGCCAGTCACTTGCTCTCCGCTCCCTCTCGCGTGTCCCTCCAAGCTCCTCGGAAGCAGAGGAACTACACTCTTTCTATCTGAAGTACGGACGTGAGGAACAACCAGACGATGGTGCTGAACGTGTCTGGATGGGTGATACGATCACAGAAAAGACCATGCTCATGTTCCCTCAAGAACGCAAGTACGTTCAATCCATAAATAATTCACCCATGTACCTCAAGTTTATTTTGCCTCCTCATGCAGCGTCCACCAGAAAATTTTCGGCGGGTACCTGATGCGTCTCGCATACGAAGTTCGTAAACATTGCTCGGCCTCACCACTTCAATACTGCATAACAACTGACTCTTGTCCACCTCACAGCTCGGGTATACAAGCTCCTCGTTATTCACGCGCGGTCCCATGCGATTCCTCTCGCTTGACAAAATCTCCTTCAGGCGGCCAGTTCCCATCGGCTCCATCCTTCGCCTCACATCCCAAATTCTACATACGACTACGTCCCCCACATACCCCACTATCGTTGTATGCCATTTCCTCTCTATATCCCACCTTACTCTTTCCTGGGTTCAGAAATCTAAGTTTATCCTTCTATTTGCTGCCCATCAATGCATCAATCCCATCACTCATCTTTTGACTAATTTTCGAATCCGCAGCATGTAGGCGTCAAAGCAAACGTTGTCGACGTTACAACAGGCTCCGAACAAACAACCAATGACTTCCGATTCACATGGGCCCAGGAGCATGGGAAGGGTTCACCGATTCCCCGAACAGTCGTTCCGAGGACATACCAGGGCAAGTCCATTCTTCGGTCTTTCAAATTGGTCTCCCGCTTACTCGCACCTTGTATTTGTTGTTTGCAGAAGCGATGTTGTGGCTCGAAGGCAAACGCGCACTCGAAATTAGCGCCGAAATCCGTGGTCTTCGGACACGTTAATTCCTCGAATACATACCCACGCTCATTTTCACCTTGACTACCCGAGGTCTACGGCTGGAACAAGATTCTAATTTACTAAAGTACACACTTTTTCTCCACGATGTTGTTCTAAACTTGATCCAACTTGCCACGCAACGATATATGAATTCTGCATGACGACAAGTGCTCACACCCTGTTTGTTGCTGTACAGTTGCCAAGAAGGGGAGGAAATGTACTTATGACATGCAACGGTATACAAGGAGAATTGATATATATTTACAATATTAGAATCGGCGGAACGGCAATTAATGGTCGCGAGGTACGTTGTACACAACCTTTGACTACTACAAGTCAGACCTGTACACTACATGGTGGATATACAAACCGGAAAACACGTTACAGTGTTCACTGTACTGAACGAACAAAAAGAAAGGGTGAAAAAAAGAGAAAAATCCCAAGTCATAAGATCGTAGCGTTCATGAGGATTATACTGTATCATCGCTTCGCACTGGCACCAACATCATGACTCTTCGCTTTCGTCTTCTCCTTCTCCTTCAAAGCCGTCTCTCCGGCCTGTAGCGCGTCCTTCTTCACCTTAGACAACGGGCTCATAGCCTGCAGTGGTGAAGGAAACTGGTGTACACCAGGTCTATGCGGTCTCAGCCCACAATCTTTCGGGGCGACATCTGCACATTTCTCATGTGCCCTATATCACGACTTAGTGCGTCACAGGGAGAGAAGCAAAGTAAAATACTCACTTCATACCGCAATCATCACAGGCCATTACAGGCCGCCATCCAAGCCTCTTATAACATACATCACATTTAGCCATTAACAACCCACTCGAAAAAAATAAGTCCAACGGGTTCCACGCAAACCCTCCGATTGTGCTCTCCGCAACCACGTGCTCCCCACCGTCAAGCCCAGCCTGCACTCCACCATTACCACCATTACCGACCTTCCTAGGTTTCGTACCAGGTTTGATAAGTGTAAACCGGTGGACCCTTCCACCGTTTACCACGCCGCTGCTCCCCGTACCCACACTGCCATCCTCTCCCAACGTCCGAATCGTCGACCCGCCCTGGGTAGCAAGTGCAGATGAGATCGCCGATCCAGCTGCGGTATGATATGAATCTAACGTTGCGATCGAAAACGTGCTCGCATCGTTCATAATGGGTGGTCCGGAATTCGTCGGTGACGGGGGCGTTGCTACGGAGACCGCAGGTGGAGGAACAGCAGTCGGATCTAGGCTAGGCTTGACAGTCAAGACCGAGCTAAGGCTCGACGGAGTACTGCTCTTCTGGCTGAAATGCGACCGTACAACCGTTGTGCTATACTGCTGCGAGGAGTCGCTCTTTGCAAGATCGTTGATATGGGTGGCATCAAGAAGGGGTGTGTTGCTCTCCGTCTTCGACCCGCGCCAATTGTTATCCGGATTGATTCCCAACTTTGACAGCGCCTCGATGAGCTCATCATCGCTATCCTCGCTGCTCGAGTTGCTAGATGTTGTGTTGATATCTCCATTCCCCCGGATATCCTTTCCGACGCCCATCCCAAAACTTGGTATCCTCGGCGCATTCCCGTGGCGCTTCCCACCTGTCATGAACTTGATACTACCAACATGCGCATCCTCTCCTTCTTCTGGCCTCAGCAGTACCTCTGCTTCGATCTCCCGTAGCCGATCTAGGACCACACGCGTGGTAGGTCGTTTCGCAGGGTCTGTGTTAAGACAATCAAGACACAGATCGATAAACTTTGGTGGACAACCTGGGCTAGCAAGCCTCCGGACCTCAGCAGCATCGATGCCAAATTCAGGGGGATGGCGCTTAAAGTGCGTATCATCCGCAAGCCTGCGGGCTGCAATTTCGCAAAAGATAATCCCCAATGAGAACACATCCGTCGGAAGGTCGAATTCATCCCCAAGCAGAATCTCGGGAGACATGTAAGAATCCGTACCACAAAACGTCAGTCTCTTCGACTCTTCCTCGTTCCTGGCAGCAATGCGGGCGAATCCAAAATCCGTAACTTTGATTCGGCCATTGGAAGTGATAAGGAGATTCTCCCCCTTGAGATCGCGGTGGATGCACTTGCGTGCGTGGAGGTATGCGAGGGCGCGGGTGACGTCGATGGCGAAGGACAGTCGTAGTCTCCACGGGAAAGGTTTTGTCTTGTCATGAATGTACAAACGGACATTGCCGTTCTCGATGAATTCTGAGATGATGAATACACGGTTGTCGGGTTCGGGTGCACGGCTGAGGCCGATGAAGAGACAGATATTGGGATGACGACATTCCCTCATCAGCCGCCATTCCCGCTCAAAGTACTTTGCGACGTCATAGTCATTGGAGGGGAGGACCTCCTTTATGGCAACGTCTATGCCAAGGTAGCTGCCTAATGCGAGCGTTAGCTGTGTTGTGAAGGATGATTGAGTTGTGGGGACCTTTGTAGACGTTGCCGAAGGAGCCCGAGCCCAGCTTCTTCCAGTCGCCGTTGATGTCCTAGGTGGGTGTTAGATGAGCGGATATAGGGAAAGGAAGGAACATACGCTGAATGGAACGACATCGAAAGGCTCTGACATTGCTGTGGAAGCGGCGGGGAGAGGAATTGGGCGTAGGGACCGCCGCGGACAAGGATGTCGATGAAGCGTCTCAGACTGATAATGCCCCTGTTATGTCATCCTCTCAAGGCATTGTCGTGGGAATACGCCACACTCTCCTTCCCACTACACATGCAGTCAAAATACAAGTAGTAGGATAACACAGAATTCAAACCTGCAGCTGGAGCATGCCTGGAACTATGAAAAATAAATATGAATTTACAGCACTTGGAGTGTAGGACAGGGAACGCGAGCGTCACGTGGCTGCGTTTCAGCCGAAGCCCTGCGCGTCACGAAAACCATAATGTCATTGAAGCAAGACAGCAGACACTAAGCATGCTGTCGAGAACCTTCCTCACCCGTTCCCTCGCACGCTCTCTTACTTCAGGAACACCCCTTCATCGTCCACTCCGATGTATAACAACCCAACCTGACCGCCAAGACCAACAGCAAAAGAGTTGGCTTACTCGCAAAGTCGAGTCCTCCCCCACTGCAAAGAAATGGTTTCTCAAATTCACAAGCCTTCTCGGCTACGGCAGCCCAAAACAACTCGCAGGTCGCCGTGCATTTATCCTCTACGAACAGGTCGTTGCAACCACTCCAGACCAGGACACTGCCTTTTGGCAGAATGGTACGCCATTCCCCGACGTCATAGTCCTAATCCCGCCTCATCCCTCATCCCAGAATGCCACCTCCCACCAACATTCCAGTCCTGGTTCACAGTGACAAACCTCCACATTTGGATGCTCACCGTTCGTCTACGCGCCCTCCCAAAGGAACACGGCCGACACTACATCCAAGCCCTCATAGACCACTTCTTCATCGATGTCGAAGACCGCATCCGTGCCGTCCTCCAACCGCCCAACAAACCCACACCACCTTACACATTCATCTCCCCCTTCTACGTCAACCCTAACGCCCCAAAAGCCGACGACACAACTCCAGGCGGAAAGACAAAACCCAAAAGTCGCGCTCCGGACCGCATCGTCACTCGCCAGATGAAAATCTTCAAGGAACAGTGGGCCGGTATGGGCCTCAGTTTTGACCTTGCCCTAGTCAAGGGTGATATGGAGATGGCTGGTGCTGTTTGGCGCAACCTCCTCGGCGCACGCGGTGCTCGCGGTATTGCCTACTCTGACTCGGACGGCCAGAAATATTTTCGTCGCGCCGTCAATCTCGTGGGTGGTGAAGTCGTCAATGTCTCCAAAATCGACATTGAGAAGGAGGAAACACGGGATGACGGTTCGGGTGTTCATGACTTTCCTCCTTCAGAGGTGGACAAGTACGTGAAATATCCCGAGCTCATGCTCGATATCACTGGCTATGTCAGGCGGGAGCTCGCTAGGCTCGAAAAGATCAGTGACCATGACATTATGTCCGGGAACTGGGAAAAACTCAAGTTTGGTCCAATAAAACACATTAATCCCTAAACTTTTAATGTATTACACTACATACATCCATGCAGGGATTTGCGGAGGTCTGTTGGCCCTCGAATTAATTTTATGCGACGACGACGAAAAAGATATTCGGATACGGGGAATCGAACCCCGGGCTATCGCGTGAGAGGCGATAATGTTAGCCACTACACCATATCCGACTTGCCAAGGACCTTCATTGTCTGCATACGTGCCGAAGAAATTCGTACTGATTAACTTGGCTTACTTCCAACACCCTCCTCTTCCACCAATGGCACACAGCCTCTCTGAAGAATGCACGCCCCTCAAACATGAATACGACTCCTGCTTTAACGCCTGGTTCGAAGGGTATCTCGAACCCGCCGTCGCAGCCTCCGCTTCCCCAGACACGCGCGCTGCATATTCCAAACGCAAAGCCGAAGAATTCAACCAGAAGTGTGGGACAGTTTGGGAAAAGTATAAAGCTTGTGTCCAGGTGCGTCTTTGCTACGGGCGCTGCGCGGCTCTCGGAATTGGTGAATACTAACAATGTGCAGAAAGCGGTGAAGGATAAGGGCCTGGATGTTTTACTCCAACAAGCGAGGGAAGAACACCCGCTGACTGAACCTCCCCCACCTCCAGCGAATCCTCAGTCTAATGCGAAAACGGCATGAAGTTGGGTGTATCTATGGTGTGTCATCCTTTTCCATGTGCTCAATGGTGTTGTATAGCTCGCAAGTAGGAACCCAACGATTGCACTGTATCTTACGCTATATAATGCTAATACCTCGCTCAACTGATATCCGCCTGGACCCTTCGCTCGATAGACGTACCATACCTCAATGACTCAAAGTAAATGTAATAAATGAACACCCACGCAACTCTCACACTAAACCCGTTGCTTGATGCATTCAAGTTCTCTGAACCATATCTCTCCTTCACTGGAACCTCCGAAGACACGAATCTCCGTTCGGATCACTTCTCCAAACACTTCCAAACACCCAACTTTCCTCTGTCCCCATCCTTTCTACACCGCCTGGCGTCCAGTGCCCAGCGCCTCGGCCATCCTCCCATTCCGTTCACTTGCAACCTCCTTCATGGCAGCAAAATCCAAAGCCAGGTACATCTTCACTTCCCTCACTCCAATTCCCAAAACTCAGTGCTCATTCACCACTACCCGTGTCATTCCTACAGGACAATAATTGTCCGTCTCATCTCGACAGCCCAAACCGGGTTCTTCTACACGACCAAACGAACGCGTCAGGGTCCCAAACTATCAGCTGTCAAATACGACCCGGTCGGTGCGTTCCCCTTCCTCTTCCTTCCTCCACGTTCCACCAAACTGAGTTGTGTTTGTCCTTGGGGTAGTGGGCCAGCGAGTGTTGTTTGTCGAGTCCAAGAAGACCAAGAAAAATTGAACGACCAAGGGAAAAGTGTATCCACGCAGCACTGGTGGGACTCGATATAGGCACGTAAACTGTTTTTTCAACTACATCTCACACGCCAACCAAACCTCATAGTGTGCTTGTAAACCTAATAATTATAATACACAAACTCTGCTACCCTGCATGACTCAGCCCATACACCAAGCCACCTAGATTCAGCTTGCGCGGACATGAACAGAACGCACGCTATCCTACGAAAGGGCCATCGAGACAAAACCATACAATCTCGACCTCCAGGCTCCACCCAGTCCTCTGACCTACCAGCGCTCGCTTCTTCCCAGCACGCGCCAAAGTATCACGCCTAATCTCGCAACAGTGTTTTGTCATTACCCACTATGAATACCCACCACACCTTGGTCCACCACCTAAATGACGTCTAGGGTCCCTTACCCGTTTACTCATAATGTAAGAGCCTATAGAAACCACGATCATCTCGCATTACCACTGGCCAACGCTAAATTATTGGTAACGCCTCGGCCTTTCATGCCTCACGTTCTCCCTAGCACCCCAAATCTCAGCTCCAATCGTGCACTCCATCCTTGAAACGTTGTCTACTCACTTATGCAGGTCCCTTGCCTCGTCTCAGAGAAAACAAGTCCCGCCGCGGGTCTATTCAGTGGGCAGAGAATGTGTATGTATGTACATAGCGACATGGTTGGCTTCGGTCCGACTCCTCAAGCCATTGCAAAAGCCGAAATTTGTGTCATAAACACTCCCAAGACGTATCACTGGAGCCAAAATAAAAATGAAACCCGTGTGCTCACGCACATTTCATAGTTTCTATTAACATGCATTGATTTTTCATCACACTTTATATAAACACGTTAAACACATCGGATGTCAGCAAACACGGCAGCAACCCTCGAAAACGTCAAACAGGTGCGAATTATAAGAGGAGCAAAGACACAGGCAGGAAAGTCGAGGGGGAAAAAAAGAGACAAAGTACAAATACGACACACCGACGCCGAGGCATGAATAGCGGAAGTTGTGGGATATAACTTCATGGACGGGTACCGGTTTTACAAAGGACAAGGAGCGGCGCATAAGTGAGAAACGAAATAAAAAAAGAAGAGGAAAGAGAGTCGGAGGGCGAAGAGAGACGAAAAGAGGCGATTATATATAGTATATGCGCATTCTTGGGAGTGGTAGGGAAAGCAAATTACTCGTCATCGTCCTCTTCATCGCCGCTTGCGCTCTTCTTTGCGCCCTAAAGAACGAGATGTGAGACAAAGTCGATGTGCATGGACAAGGAGACGTACATCATATGTGGCCTTTTCTTTCTCGGCTCTTGTCTTGTCAGCAGCAGCTTGTTCGAGATAGGGCTAAGATGCAGCTGGTAAGAATCAAGATCTATGCATATATCGAGATGACATACCTTTTTCTCCTCATCGTCCATTTCCTTCCACTTGGCACCGAGGAGTTTCCCGACCTCACCTATTCGAGTAACAAGTCTTAGAGTCCGTGCGCGGAGCATGTGTCAGCAAAGACATACCAAAGCCAGCGTCGGGGTTCTCGGCCTTGATCCTCTCGCGCCAGTCCTGGCTGAAGAACATGTATGCTGAGAGTGCGCGTTTCGGGGCCTTGGGGTCCTTCTTTGTTTTGCGGGAAGCCTTGTCAGCCTTTTCAGCGGCCTTGCGCTGTGGGAGAGAAAATCCGTGATGAGTGGCGAATCGATCAAGCGGGGAGAGGTGATAAGGTTATGTGGGTTGGGAGTGGTTGAAGAATAAGTGGAATGAGCAAGTAGATGAGAAAGTGGATGGAAGGAGGGTTGGGAGGGAGAGGATGACAGACCTTGGGCTTGGTGTCTTTGGGCATCTAGAAAGGGGTAGAGACAGATATTAGTAGGTGGAAAGACGAGGGTGAGACACGGGAAGGGGGAAGGAGGGTGGTTGAAAGAGACGCGTGGGAGAAGGGTGATGGACGCGGTGGACAACGAGCGCCACGTCAGCAGTGGCAGAGAGGGTGAGGAGAAGGCAGAGAGATGGCAGGAAGAGTGGATGGATGGATGGATGAGGCGATCAACGCGACGCGTCTCAGGGGAGGCCAAACAAATAACACGCTCTCCCCGCCAAAGCCCAACTGGCGCTCTGCGCCGTCCGCACACCGCCCCCCAACGACGACAGGCTCATGGGAAATCTCCAGAAAAACAGCGAGAATCTTGCAATTAAAGGCAGCGACTTACTGTAGTGAACAGACGAGGAAGGGGACTGAGGAAGGGGCTGAGGGAATATGGAGAGGATAAAGACTTAGCAGGCTGCACTGGGCTTGCGCGCACTGGCAGATATTTCTCTCTTAGCCCTCAACCCCGCTGTTTAATCCACTGCCGCACCTGGGAATTTCGTCCATATCCGGAAGGTGCACGGACCGTCTCTTCGCTGACACGGCCGGTCTTCTCTCCGGGAACCTCCCTCTTATGGCATCAACTCCGGCTCACGCAGGTCATTCGCATAGGTATCCTTACAAACACGAGCCATCAGCATCACGGACCTCGCTTAGGTTGTCTCATTTCAAACTGTTAATAAAACGAGCGAGGTGGTGCACCTCGTACGTAGACAGGCCGCAGACGATGAGGCAGATTGACAGCAGGAGGCGATCATCAAACGAAAGAGGACACATCTCGACACCCTCTGCCACGTGAGGGTTAGTTACATCATTCACTATTGGCGCGCGCAGCCCTTCTCTCTCTCCTCCCACCTTCTGTTCCGTTCCCCAGCTTTCCTTCTTCTACCACCTCTCACCACCTACTCCAGGAACAATGTCCGAAACCGCTGGAGAGGTCAGTGCTCTCTCCCTGCTGCCACCCCCAATGGCCACTTATCTCATTCCACAGGCCGTCCCTGCCGCCCAACGCGGTAGCTGGACCAGCTTCTTGAAATCGTACGCTCTCGATTCTTGCAACTGCTGCTGGCAAGTACTTAACACGTGAATATGTGCACCATTATCTAGGATCGCCTCTTTTTCTGGAGATCTTTCTTCCCTAACCGCTCCACCGTTCATCCTCTCGCCCACCTCCTTGACCGAATTTCCAGGTGAGCTCCCCAACGTAAAGAAATCATCGGCTTGCTCAACAAATATCGATACCACTTCAATCAGCCTACTGGTGTGAGCGTCCCGACCTCTTTGCTGCGATCGCAGATGCCAAGGACAATGAAGCTCGAGCATTAGCCGTCCTTCGCTGGTTCATTGTACGTGCTCTCCTCCAGCTTGTTTCATTATTGATTTGACCCCCAGTATAGAGTACTCTCAAAGACCAATACACCTCCCGTAACGAATCCATGGGTTCCGAGAAAAAGTGCGTTCAAACCTCACTCTGTATCTATCCATCTCACTATGCAACGCCACTCTAGACCCCTCAACCCCGTTTTGGGAGAGTACGTACCCCATACGCCTCCAATTACCTTTGTTCTAACAATCCTTACAGACTCTTCTATGGCTACTGGCCAGATGTGAACAACCGTGGACGCACAAACCTCCTCGTCGAGCAAGTCTCCCATCACCCACCCATCACTGCCTACGTGATAGAGAACAAGACCAAGGGCGTCAAGCTCGTCGGGCACAACGCACAGAAAACGAGTTTCAGCTGTAAGTCACTCACCCTCCCAAATCCAATTTCCGATAATTAAAACCCTTCACTAGCTGGTTCAATCATCGTCAGACAGATCGGCCACGCGGTTCTCACAGTCGGCAACCAACAATACCTGATCACACTGCCCAAATTACGCATCGACGGTTTGTGGTGCGTACACTTACGTCTTTCACCCACGCCAACGAGTATCTCAATGACGCATTCGCAATTATCTTATCAACAGGTACGGTTCACCCTACATCGAGCTCACAGATACCTCCCACATCATCGGTGGTGGATTCATCTCGACCATCGAGTACAAAGGCAAAGGCTACTTTACCGGAAAATCCCACACCTTCAAAGCCACTCTCGCCGCACTTCCGGGACAAGGTGGCGCCGCCAACGAATATGTCATTGAAGGCCTCTGGCACGAAAAGTCCAAATTCACCAAGGGCCCTTCGACAGGAGACTTTTATGACGTAGCTACCTCGTCTAAGGAAGAGGCTACGGTCGTTGGTGGTGAGAAGGACGGATCACAGGGTGAATTTGAGACGCGCAAGCTGTGGAATTTGGTCGCCAAGGGTATCAGAGAGGGAGATTATGAACTTGCGAGTCGGGAGAAGAGTAAGATTGAGAATGACCAGAGGCAGAGGAGAAAGGATGAGGCTTCGGCAGGGACCAAGTGGGAGTTGAAGCATTTTAAGCATGAGGATAGTGATCCGATTTGTAAGTTGCCTAGTTTTTGTGTGTTCGTGGAGAGGTTTGTTTTGGCTGACTTGGATCTGTTAGACGAACGTTTAGGGAGGTTGGCAAAGCTTAACCCGTCGGAAGAAGACTTTTATGAGTTTGCCGGGAACTGGCCTGATTCACTGTCGAACTAGGATTAGAACATATATTCCATCACCCAGACATTGTGGATAGCATGCATATCATGAGCTCTTGGATTATGTTCTGGAACGATCCTCTTGTGTATCTGTGATGTCGGTTTTGCAGTGTGGGCTGTAGGCTTCGAGAGTAGCCCACCACGAGAACGTACTAATCACCTTGTTTCAAGGGGCGTTTAATCTGATTGCTGTTATTTTACAAAACCGCTGGAAGTCGGTCTATGATATGCACTTATCAATGAACGTCACCGCTCAGATCTCTTGCACAGTAATAACCAACACCCAGCCTATGGGAAGCCACCGACTGCTAAGGTCTGAGATATAAAGCACAAGCGTAGGTGTAAGTACGTACATGTACGCGATAGCCCTGATGATGTTGGTGGTGCGTTCAAGATTGGGACGCATGTCAATATGCATGTAAACTATCTGCCTGAAAAACTTGATACCCAGCAGGCTAAGCGTACATCGGTAGACCATGAGGACTGGACCTGATGCGCCCCAGATCGACCCCGACCTGACCACTAATGCGTTAGCTGAGGACTGGCTGAGACCGGTTGCGCGGCACTAAAGTGCAGCAACCTCGTTTTTAGTGAGTTTTCAGTGAGAACTGGGTTGAAACTGGATTGCTCCGCATCCAGAATCTCGCTGAAAACAAAGGTTGCGAACTACTCGCGTGCCAGGATGCTATCTCACCAAATCAGACCCTGACTAACAACAGTTCCTTCGCGTCCGAGCTCTGCTTTTCATTTTTGGTTCACCCCGCTTTCCGTCCGGACTCCGGAAACCCTCCCCACCGTAAAAAGGCTGACGTCGCCCTGCTCCCCCAGAGCGACCGCTCGAGTGTCAGTCTCGGTCATCTGGCATCTGAAACCATGCGTCTTGTCAAGCTACCAAAGGTCACTTTAGCTGCCTTACTTACCCTCGTTACACGACTGAGTTCTTTCGGACCTGAACGCCATCAACTAGATTGGGG
The DNA here is from genome assembly GCA_018524395.1 of Podaxis carcinomalis. Classification (NCBI taxonomy): domain Eukaryota; kingdom Fungi; phylum Basidiomycota; class Agaricomycetes; order Agaricales; family Agaricaceae; genus Podaxis; species Podaxis carcinomalis. The sequence goes on from JAEUWJ010000038.1 coordinate 34,794, forward strand.
TTCGTATTCACAGCCCTCACACTTTATCTATACTGCTATGGCCTGGACCGACGATCAGTGACTCCACGGGATAGAGACAACTCCAAAAGTCTGAAACCTCGAGAGGCTTTGGAGACCCGATACCAAGGTCCAACGCAGTGTCTTCTCGCCATAATTACCTCCAAGCTCGTTAGGTGCATCATATGGACCCACCACAATCGAAGCAACTCTACTTCGATTTCATCTGTCATCCCACATCAGCTGAACCACAACACCCATATTTGCCATCAGACACTGCCCCACTTCCGGAGTACCCGAAGCCGGGAGACATCAATGTCTCGAAAACAAAGATAACCTGGAATCGTTGTCTCAAAACGGGATGCGCACGATTCTGACGGCCATGGGATATCCAACAATCATTGACCCAGGAGTTCCCAAGCTATTTAGAGGTCCTTTCTCTATCACGACCGGGAGCCACTACGCCCGCAACCATCACCAGAACCTAGCTATTAACCCTTCGTTTCTCCAACTGTGCATCGTTTGACTGTTCCACCAGTACGAGCTGCCCATTATGCCACCCACTCTAACAGGTGTCCCAGTCTTCCCCTCCGACCCCCTAAAACTCGACCACGTACCCCTCTGGGATGTATATCGCCAACTCGGGACCAACTATGGCGATCGTTTGTTTGCGCGAATCATGGATGCCGATAACGAGGATGCACCATTGATAAACATCACCTGGCGGAAATTGCTGACTGATGCGACAAAGGTTGCTGGTGCACTCAAGGCAAAAATTAATAGTGGGGGAGAGGGGGAAAAGGTCACATATGCACTGCTTGCGAATAGCAGTTATACGTATTATGCGAATATCATTGCGGCATGGTGCAATAATTGGGCCGTAAGCAGTGAAGTAGGTTTAGTTGTCGGCCTGCCGAACTAATTAGTCCTCCTTTTATAGGTGATGCTGTTGTCCACTCGTAACAGCAGTGCGGGGAATGCCAGCTTACTAAAAGCCGTAGGAGCTAAGGCACTCATCACCGATAATAAGAACATCAAGGCTGCCGAGGTTGTTGTCCAGGAATTCCCAACCCAACTACTTGATCTCATTGACCCGGATTCGATTGATACTGAAGTCGAGCTCCCCTCTGGCCCGATCGAAGTCAATGCCGCGCCTTCGGAAAAATTCAAAGAGATTGCTCTATATCTCCACAGTAGCGGAACCTCTGGTAAAACCCAGTCATTACTGTTCCTCTGGCCTTTCATTGAACTCTTGGTCTTAGGACACCCCAAGCCCATTCCGCAAAGTCATGAACACATCGTTACCGAACTAATGGTCGTTAGATTGAACAAAAATTACCCTGGCGCACCCGCTTACGCCCCCCTCCCTGTCTTCCACGTAAGTTCTCAAGCCCTCGACAACTAGTCTCTTGTTAAATTCGGCAATTTCATCACCTAGGGCATCGGGTGGTACAGCTTCACCCGCTGGCCGATTGCCGCAGGCCACATCCCCACCTTTATTAACACCAAGCTCCCATTGACTAGTACCTCCATGCTTCGGCATCTCAAGCGCCTCCCCGGCGCGGTATGTTTCGTGGCACATATGCTACTCGAAGATGCTCTTCGCGAGCCGCCCGAGGACTACGAGGTTCTCAAGACCACCCGTCGCGTTTTCTACAGTGGTGCAGCTTTGGACAAGCAGGCCGGAAAACAACTTCTTGAGATGGGCGTCCCTGTCGTTTGTCTTTACGGAGTGTGAGTGCTTTCCTTAGTACTCGGACTGAAGGGAGACGGGCTCATCGGGGTGTTATAACGAATAGAACTGAAGCTGGCATGGCATGTGTTACCGACTTCCCTGGGCCTCCCGAGAGCAGGGTTGCCGACGCACCTTATGTGCGCTTCTCTGAAAACCACTATATCCTTCATTGGAAGCCTTACGATGGAAAGCTCAGTGAGCTGGTCTTTTGTGTAAATTTAGTTGGCTTTGTTCGGTGACTTGGACTGATTAACCTACAATGGATTGTAGCCTGGAAAGATTGCCATTCCAGCCGTTTTCAACCATCAGAATCCTGCAGGATATGCTACCAATGACTTGTGGGAATCCCATCCAACCATCCCAGGTAGTTCTGCTACTTGCCCTTTCGGACTCCGTGACTGAAAGTGCCACAGGCTTATACAAGCACTGTGGTCGTAAAGATAGTGTCATAAGTGTCCTGCACCTCCCCTGGTTATATTCTCAAGTCTGCTATTTTAGACTGTCTTAAGCAATGGAGAGAAGACCGATAACAGGCAAATCGGTAGGTAGCGAATCTGCCAGGAAGTTCAGATACGCTAATGCGAAAAACGCCAAAACAGAGCTTCTGTTGATGGACGATCCTCTCATCACCGGAGTGGTTGTCTTTGGTGCTGGAAAACCCCTCAACGGTGTTCTCGTGCGCAAGGATCCCTCGGCACAGAACCTTTCTTCCGAAGAATTCATTGATGCTATCTGGCCGACGGTCGAACGTGTCAACACCATCGTTCCCAACCACTCCCGTCTCATTCGACAAATGATCGTCGTTGCTGACACTCTGAACAAACCTTTCCTTGAGACCGATAAGAATTCAATCAGGACCACGGATACACTCGATCTGTATAAGGAGGAAATTGCTGCCGCCTATAACGCCTTGGCGGCCGACGTTGAAACCGAGGCTGTGAACGATGTCAATACCCCTGAAGAGATTGTGGAGTATGTGAGGGATGTCGTGTCGAAGGTCGCCAGGAGGCCTAATTACAGGATCTTGGGACCGCACCCTCCGCTTCTGGGACCCCCGTCTTGTAACCTCCTCCCCGTCCGCCCAATCCTCCTCCCACACCACCCCCGAACGCGTCTACCACCTCGACCTCATCAACACTACCCTCGTCGTTTCCATGGCATCTCGTCTCTTCCACATCTATGACCTCCGAAACATGTCCGCTCCCGCCCAACAACGCGAGTCCTCACTTAAATACATGACCCGCTCTCTTGCATGTATGCCTGATGGACAAGGCTACGCTACGGCTTCAACAGAGGGACGTATCGCGGTGGAATACTTTGATCCGTCGTCTGCGGCCCAGGAGAAAAAATACGCGTTCAAGTGTCATAGACAGACTATTGATGATGTTGATCATGTCTGGCCTGTCGATGCGCTTGCGTTCCATCCGGTGTATAATACTTTTGCGAGTGCTGGGTCGGATGGAACGGTGTCGATTTGGGATCATAAAGTTAAGAAGAGGTTGAGGCAGTATCCAAAGTTTAATAATCCAGTGTCGTCCATTGCGTTTAATTCGGATGGGACCAAGTTGGCGATGGGAGTGTGTTATACTTGGGATGAGGGTGAAGCGGGGCTTAAGACTGCGAATCAGCCTATGATTGTTGTTCGTAAGCTTGGAGAGGAAGTTAAGGTGCGTTGTTCTCTTCCTACCTGATGCCAAGTGGTCATACTCATGTCGGTGTTAGCCCAAGGGTTGGCCAGGGAACTAGACTTTGTTGTGCCAAGTATCCATATTCAATATATAACATAGTGTTCATCCTTCGAAACTGTTCACTCCAAGCTGGGGCTCCCGTCTGTCAATTCAATATTTTACAACCGCATTTCAACGCGTACGTACACGCTAGGGAGATATGCTTGCTCGATCAGCGGAAGTTTCTTTCAGCTGTCTTCTCCATTTTTGGGGTCATGCCTTGGTTTGGCTTTATATCCTCTTCGATGGGTCCAATGCCTGCTGCTGTTGAGATATCTTCGGATGGTTGGAGGGAGCTATTTCCACTCTCTGCCCTATATATCCTCTGGGCCGAGACCCTAACGTCAAACGGACGTTGACGTATTTGCATTAATCACCCATTTTCTCCCTCTTCAATCTGACTGAGAAGGGATAGATAGTGGGGCTAAACGATTGAGAATCAATGGCGTGCTCCTAGGTGAGTGTTTTTGAACACCTTTTAAGTGCACCGTAGCTACCCGAATCTTTTTTCGAGGTGTAAATACTCTCTCAATCGCCTTGGTTCTCGAATATCAAAACTGTTGGTTAGAACGCCCGGTACAGGCGAAGCGTATCGATGTCACGGACCAAGTAGCTTCCTTCTGACCTTTCCTTCAAATGCACAGTGACTAACATACGTACACTCCAGGCCGTTTGCACAGCTGACTGGCATTCATTAACATGGAATGGGCCGTCATAACCTCGCTCTAAATCCATGACGCAATCCCAAGTCTGTGGCCTTAATCTGCATTGCCTATAAGAGAATCTCAGATGGTAGAGCACGAAGGAGAATAATGGCTGACTTACAAGTTGCTTGGAGCCATATCGTGCTTCTTGGAATCCTCCTGCGCAATACCATAGCTGGGCCAATATCAGGTGAGGTAGAGTAATTCAGGAATAGTGAGGTTTACCGCAGGATGACCCGTAGGCCTATACACGTTTCTCTGTTCACCTTCCTCATCAATTCCCCATATAGGACCCGCACGGTCAATCGTTTCCTTTCCGAAAACCCTAACGAATTCATGGTGTATGGACTGGTATCCGGTTCTGCAATTGAATCCAACTAAGACGAAGCTCTGATGAAGTAAGAGACATACATACGCGAAAATGACAACGTC
>JAEUWJ010000038.1:53400-68630 GCA_018524395.1 Podaxis carcinomalis
GAGGCGAACCGACTGGTCTGGGCCCACCGAAGATGCCTTGTAACTAGGGCTCGAAAGCTTAACGGATGAGAATTGGGGTCCGTAACAGTGAGTTCGTTCCCACTCATCACATAACATCACAATGAGAATCTCTAGATCAATGGTGTTGTTGGGAGAAGTCTGCAGGCATGCAGCTGAGAGAAGGCTTGATGTATAAGCTCCAAGCCAATGGGGCAGGGATTGCAGGATAGCACTCCTGTAATCATCATTGCTGATAACTAGACCCACAGTTGCCAGCTTGGCTTTCTTTGCCTGTAGTGCATTCAAAAACACATGTATGTCTCCTTTGTCAGGGCAGTGGGATGCCATAAAATTGTGATGAAGTTGGGCCTCCATAAAGGCACTCTTGTAAGTGTATTCACAAACCATCTTATCCCAGATGTCTTTGACAGTTTCACAGGCTGCTGTCACAATGATCATATCATCTGGAAGACACTATGTAATCAAGGAGCAAGCAACACATTCATTATTCTCCCAAGCTGCAAGGGCTTCAGGTGTAGCTGGAACAGCTGGAGTAGAGGGAGCAGCAGGAGCAGTTGAGCTAGCTGCTTGTGAGGATGAAGATACACCTGGACTTGTCTGAGGTGCAGCAGGTGGAGAAGTAGATGAAGTTGCCTGCATTACAGCAACTGAAGGGGTTGAGGTTTCGGACTCAAACCATTGAAATGCCCCCACAGGCCCTTTCCCTGGACAGCCTGTCTGGAATCTAATTGCGAAAAATTGCCCAATTCCTCCCTGACATGTCCAACTTGGGCACTGAGGCTGACAGTGTGTCATTAATTGTCATTGTAGACATTTTGTTCCTGAGTTCTCGCAGCAATAATGATTTAATGCAATGGGGCGGGGCCCATAACCTGTAGAAAACTAAGGTAAAATACTCAGTCTTGCAGATGTCGAGAACTTAATTGAAGCTACCTAAGATAAAATACTACAAGCAAATTAGTAAGAGATATAAGTACATTATTTATGACTTCTCACCTCAGTCTCGCAGATGTCGAGAACTGAGGTGCTGTGACTTTCGAGTGCCTTATATGAGGAGATACTGAGACATAAAAGAAAAATTTTGTCATTCCTGTGCCAATAACGTGACACCGTTTGCCTCTGTCGACCCCAGCTTCCATTCTGGGCATCGACGCATGTTTGCACTCTCTCTACAGCCTGGGGAAAGCTGAGTGATTTGGAGTATGTGAGAAAATTTTGTGCTGCATCAGGTGGTGTTGATCCCAAAACGGTAAGCCTACCCTTGCAAGAATGTTCTGCTCCCTCCAAATGTTCAAAGAGCCTCTGTTCTTTTCAGGGAACGCCATATTTTAGGGCAATTGAAGTACACCTCAGGGAGTATTTGTATCACCCTCCCCCACCGAGCGTCGTACACAAGCCGAATCATTTTTCGTGGGACCATTATGAGCTGCCCTAGATATGGAGAATGAGCAGCCACTCGAGACTGCAACGCCGGCCCCATTCATGTATCACTTTATTTGCAATCTGGAATCGCTCTGGTGCGTCGTGCTGTGGATTCCCACTGCTCGAGTGAATCATCCCAAGTCCAATGAATGAACATCTATGTTTATGTGCTTTCCCCTATGCACACCCGCTGTAGGGTTGCCGAAAGAAACGGGGAACTCGTTCTGGATTTGAAGCGCATAATGCATCCAACCTCAGATCATGTATTCATGGCCTAGAATACTTGCGCACCATCCTCCTTGGCGCTTACCTCGGGGAGAAACAGTTCAACAGGAAACACGACCCTAAGGTGTATATCGAAGTCTACGATTCTGTGATGTTCGACCTCATGAATCCCCTCGGGAAGGTGGCAAAAGCCAATGCCATTTTGCCATCTCCAATGCCACCTGCCACATCCACTTCACTTGTCCTAAACAAACGCCAGCGTTTACCTCCACCTAAGAGTGATGATGATTATCAACCATCCTCGCCCGAGACAGTGGAGAAGCCAAACCAGAAGAAGCCAAGAAAACAGTCATCCTGACGAAAAACCACTTGCAAGGTTGTCACCCCTCATAGACCATTTCCTAATCTGTAGTCTTCTCTTTTTTTCCTGGTGTAACTTGCACAGACTCTGATTTGTATATACGTTTTTGGAAAATGACATTATTCTGACTGCAATATTTTTCATCACTTTGTACCACTCTGGTCAATGCTTGCAGTATCCCTCATCCTCAATTATCATCGGAGATCCTCAGCGTTAAGTCTAAGGACATCACTCGCAAATCAACGGTAAGTCATTGTGGACACACAGGAGCAGTGTACGAGAAGGAGAGGAATGGACCAATCGTCAGTAGCGCTTTACATACAAGAGCCTCTGCCTTCTCACACATGATGTCAGCAAGTCAAGATTGTTAGATGTCCATTAGTCTCCCACCCTATTGGATATTACTTGACCACAGAATATATGATGAACAACTTTAGAATACCTCAAATTCTCTGTGCTCTGGTACACTGGGATTCATTACAGTGAACGTGTCATCATTCTTTCATTTCTGTGTGAGGCGAGTAATTGCATGACTTTGGTCAGATTGCATAAACTGGAAACAATGGATCTCAACCTACCTGAGGCGTAAGGCACTCGCCCCCCCACAGCCCTCCACGAAGTCCCCAAAGCCACTCCTAAGTGTCTTTGACCTCAACCCAGAGCCTTACAAACATACATAAAAAGCTCATTCAAGGATATTGGCTTCGAGTGTATCAGATCAATGGCTGTGAATTCCAACCACATGTGGAAGCCAGAAAAAGAAAATCATTCACCTCTACCCAAAACAATTCTGTTACAATCTAAAATATAGCTGCCTTCCGAGTGTACGATGCCGCATCTGAATGGAGCACCCTTTCCTGGAAAGATGCGTTTGTCAACTCGCTCACTACACCAATTCAAAGAACATTTGATAATCTCTGTGACAAGTAATCACAACACCTCGAGGGCGACACTGTGTTTGATCTTCCCGATAAGACCACTCACAGGGGTCCAGAAAATATATAGCACAGGGCCAAATTTTGATCCCGGAGATGATCCTTGACTTCTTGGCTTGAAAGGCAACTTTTCTAATACGTTGTTACTGCTCATGGCCCAGGTGTCTAGTAATCGAGAGTTAAATCACCGAAACACAGATACTACGGCTGATTCTTGGGAATCTTTATCATCAAATAAAATCTAGCAGCCTCCTAACCCTTGCATATTTCGAGGACGATGGCCTTGGGGTATGATAGTAGTATGCTAGTATTGTAGGTATTCCACCGAAGAATGCCGAATATAAGGAACACATTGCTCTCGACGTAGTGCGTGAGTGATGGGATTCCTTCCGACGTGCGGAGTCCACCTATGGTACGTCCAAATTAATCACGTCATCTTAGTGGGTGTACTAATAGATTTGCTACTCCTTCTCTAGGCACTCACGGGTTTGGTAACGTTATCCCTCCTAACTCTGCTCTCGTCTTTGACGTCGAGCTCATCGGCTTTAAACTCTCTGATGCAGATCTATACAATGTGAGTCCTATGAGTATCTCACACATGGATTACCGACAATGATATTTTTAGGCCACTCTTTGATTACTTCCCCAGGATCTTCTAATGTGCAAGGGCCGTCGTGATCTTTTTATCTTTGACCATTCACAAATCCCAGAGGGTGCGTCCAAACCAGATTCGGACTCCAGCATTCAAGTGGCTCACATCTCTGATCGTCTGCACTCCTGTGAGCTTATCCCTTCCTCCAACCCCTCACAGCTTGTTTACTGCAATGATCATGGAGTCTATGAATACAATCCCAGACCTGCAGCTGCTTTAGGGGAGTCCAAATTGGAACCCTCATTGTTGTTCAAGTGGCCCCGGTCGTTTCGTCCCAGACACGTCGGTAGCACCCATTTCTCCCATAATCATGGTGTATTGGAGGATTCCGAGACCTTCTTAGTTGTTCGTTATTCTTCGCAGGATGAACCTGATGGATTGCCGACAGGCATTTCACAGAGAAATTATCACGCTTTAGGACGGTCTTTATCCATCCAGATGAGCCCATACTCGGGAAAGATAGTGCACATGGATGTGACTGGTCGCCTGTGGCTGTCAGATGTTTTGGCAAAAGTAGAAAAAGATTGGTAGTTTATATCCCTATGCTCTATCAAACATGAAGATCTTTACAATGTCCATACTAATTGTTCAGATGGCCTTCACACCCATGAACTCCCTTAGCAGCTTCTCCACACTTGTGCTTAAGTTAGGTGTGATCCTGCATAGGAATTGTAGCACTGGAGTACACCAGTGTTGACATGCCAGAACGTGCACCAACCAGCCCATTGTCCAATAATCTACACACAGAGTACATATACACATGCACCTATCCACTTACCAATTACATGCTCCTGTATGTCCTCATGCATATGTGTCCCCCCTCTCAGCCAATTCAATGCTGCTCTTGCATTATGCATGACCTCTTTGTCACCTTCCATCACAGTCCCATGCTGGAGCACAGCGGAATGTGGCTGATAAATCCCAGATGGTGTATGATGTCCATGATGAGGATAGTATGGACTCGATGAGCTCCCTGCCCAATGTCCAACTCTGAGCCCATGTGCATGCAAATGAGAATGCACACTTCCACCTGCACCTATACCCATGCCCAATCCCTCCAGGGCCCAAACCCCTTCCACTAGATGACAATACCCATTCCAATTCACTTGCTGGTGATCCGATACTAACTGGGGAAGAGATGTTTATCTATCCCCAAAGATCATTAGTTACAACCAGCAGTCTTAATACATCAGAACATTATGACAGGGCATTGACACTGAGGTAATTGTTAAGGCCCTCAAGAGCAATCCTGACTTGCTCTTGTGTATCTGCTTCTAATGGCACAACGACCACCCCCTCCTCTCCCTCTGGGTTTTCCAATGTATTAAGTTGACTTTCCAACATCGACGCCTTGAAAAAATGACCCTGTCTCTGCCCTATCCTCTCTTCCAACAGCCTCTTCGACCCATTAATCCACACAAAATATGTCGACAACGTATTCTTGTGAGCTTCCTCTGAATGTTCAGGAACGGACAACTTCGAGAGTGGAATCTTCATCTTCCCTCGCAATATGTCTCGATAGTACTTCTTCAACGCCGAACAGGTAACGACAACCCCATTTCTTCCCTCACAAGAACCCCACAGCCGATTCTCCTCAACCTTGGCTTCGGCCGTAGCCCTAATCAACGCTAGCCAAGGCTCCCTATCCGCATCCGTCAACGGCACACCATTCGACATCTTATCAACGTTCGTCTTGGGGTGTAAATCATCTCCCTCCACATACGGCATCCCAAGCTCCCTAGCCAACGCATTGCCCAACGTAGACTTCCCAGTCCCACTAACCCCCTAATTCACCAAACGCCATGATCAATATTGATCCAATCCCCCGCCCGGAAGCCACGTGAAATTGATAACGGCACCCCGGAGAAATGCATGCAATTGAAAGTGAATAAGCCAGTTCCGAAATGCATATGCATCAGCGCCCGAAAGAAGGAAACGCCACTGTCAGCCCTGGGAGCCACACTCCATAGATCCGCAAACCCTTTAAAAAAAGCCCATGGCCAACCCTTTTCCCCCCCCATGACCCTGCACCCTGCACAAGCAATGTCCGATAGACAGCTACACCACCCATGTTCCTGGGCGCCCATGTCACCCACTCTGATCAATACCATCATGTTGATTTGACATCCTCCATGCCCATACCCACGGGCAAAAGAGCTCCCAGAGCCGAAAAAGCAAATAAGGTGACTCACCATCACCACGATGAGCACTTCCTCTTTTGCGGACCGGTTTAAACCCGACTGTGGCTGGTCGTTGGTTATGGTCGGAGACATAGTGGAAGTCGCTAGATGATCGAGGGTGATTCGGACCCTTATCGTGAGCAGATTAGAAGATAGAGGTGGATAAGGATTTGCTCAACGACAGTTGATTCGCCACGACTTATGTACTCAATCTTCTCCATAGCGAGCACGGATGACGCGATGGAATATCCTCGGCGATGTGCCGGCATGCGCGGTCCGGTAATAACGCTACCAGTTTCTGTTTTTTTTTTCGGTGAAGCAACAGATCGTTTGCTACAAAAACATATATTGACGGTAGACACATCGGACATTGTAGTACGCTCGCCGAAACATGAGAATCAAGGAGTAAAAAAGCTAATTTCAAAACGCCAAGACACGACAAATCAGTCGCTGACCCAAAACTAAACACAAGCAAGTGACGATGCGGCGGATGTACGGTATGATTGGTAAAAATACAAATGTGGGAAAGAGGGTGTTGGGAGTGGTGGTGTCGGAAAATCAAGGAACCGCCGTTTTAAACCAAGTGTCCAAAAAGAAGAAGGGGAGGGAAGGAATCAGAGGGCCGGGTATAGTGAACTTCGCCTATGATTGTGAGATCCACGATTGTGATGTGGTTTCATTAAAATTGATTGAACTGTACGCGGGGGGCGGCTGATCAAACGAGGGCCGAGGCGCAGTGTCGGTCATCCCCTGCTCGCCCGTCAGCATTTGCACCCACCTCGAAGGACGCTCCTCGCTCTCAGACGACTTCCATAAACGCTGAGAGCCATCAAGCCGGGTGGTAGTTACACCGCCCACCGTTCTCCCCATTGCCAAGTCAAGCGGTGTCGGTGGCAGACTGCGTCCGGTTCTAGGAATTCTCTGAGTCGAAGGTAACGGGGGCAACGGCGGTGATCCCAATAGCCACGGCTTTTCGGTGTCAGTTTGATTGATACGTGTGTGGCTCTGGGATCGCCGAATGGCAGTATCCCGCCTATCAATGTTCGGATTGCTAGGTGTTCGGGGAAGGGGCCGGGAAATAGAGCGGCTACGGGTTATAGCGGACTCTGAGGGACGTCTCTTCCAGAGAGACGCGTCCGCCGGCCCTGTGGCGCCCAAAGCCTCAGATCCCTGACTTTGATTGTTTAATTCGTTGAGAGATTGTGATAGGCTAGACCAGGAGGAAAGCGGTTCTGAGGATAGAGGGAGTGGTGGCGGTATAGGAAGTTCTCGGGGCAGTCGGGGTCTTGTGGGTACGGGGGGGATCGCTTGACTCGGATGTTGAGAAGATGATGGAGAAAAGGTGAGAGCGTCGTGATCGAGGTCAAATGATGGATCGAGGTCCGTACGGGAAGGTGACATGTCTGATGGAGGGTGGAAAGATTCTATAGGGCTGGGCGACCTAGTTCGCGTGATGTCCAGGAAAGAGGGATGGCCGCTTCCTTCAGCTTCTGAATCTGAGGAAAATGAAAGTCGGGAGGTTGACGCATGCTGAACATGCGGATATAGCGGATCGCCGTGTACAATCTTTGCCATCCGTTCTGGAGAGGTAGGTGTTGCAGGATTTGAGTCGAAACCACCAGGAGTGGCATGTTGTGTTACTGCCAGGGATAGTTTGGGAAAGAGAGGTTCGCCGTGTGCAATCTTCCTCCACTGCAGACCGGCATTCGGGTTCGGATCGCTTGTGGGAGAAGGGCTATTATGACCGGAACTCTGGACGACCATCCATTCCTGAACATCGGTAACCAATAAAATGAGGGTTAGGAGGAGATAGTCAAGGAGGAAAATTGAAACGCCTTGGTGCACAAGCATGGGACTTGTCTCGTGCTTATCGTGCAGTGTTTCATAGACGCTGAGGCGACCGGGAAGGCTGTCGACTGCGGGATCGAAAATAGCGATAGGTCCTTTAACAGGGGAGGTAGTGCACTACCCATGTTGCGTGAATTCGACTGTACTGGCGGTCCTAGCACTAACTCACTCACCCAATACGCCGTACCATGTTTCTGCCATTTCATGCTATGCGAGTAATGAGGTATATTGAATTTGCGTGGCCCACTGCAGTTGGTTAATGGGCTGAGGTAAGATAAAATTGGAACCTAACGCACTTATTGGATACAGGTGGCTTCAAGAAAGAATCCCCTCCCTTCCAGCGGGATCCGGTTAGCCGAACGAGAACGTCATCGCGTGTGCGCTTTCCTTTGGTCTTTACCGGCACTACTTTGGGCCACTTGATATCAGCGGTCTTGGTCGAAGCCTCCCATGGGTCCGCACGAACTATAGTCGTCGTCGTCCCAATGGTTTCGATTGTGTAAAGAGGGAAGGGGGAAAGATCATCCTTGAGTGTGGAGTCCAGAAATGAGTGAGAAGAGAGTTTGAGGGTGAGGAGCGGTGTTTTGTGGGTGCGCGCGCTATCTCCCGCCTCGAGATCGGAGCGTCGCAAGTAGGGAATTTTCATAGACGTGAGGACGGCCATACGAGGAGGCACACGGGAAGACTGCTCTCCAGTAGGATGAGAGCAGTCTGTGGGATTGTTGTGCTTGACACCAGTATCGAAGAAGGGAGGTATTTTTCCCTTGGGCATTATATTGGGCAGTCCAGATGGAGCATGGGTGCGGAAAGGTGAGTTGTCAGCTGCCGAGAAGGTAGAGACGTTTAGATACCCCTTGGGTCCAGAAGTGCTGAGGTAATTGGGATCAGAGCTGCCATCCGGTAGATGATGGCATTTGATGATGGGCAGCTCGAAGCCACTTAGGGCGCTCCATCAGATCCTTTCGGATATCCGTTGCTATCCCCACATGTCCGTCCAGAGGCCCAAAAAAGGTCTATTCATATCCAGCTGCAAAACACTGTCGTAGATTTCCTGACGCAGCAGTGGGGGTCATGGAGGACGTCATTGACAGTGCTGTTCAGGTTCTGTTCTGCAGACAAGGAGGAAGCGAGGATGGGAGAGATAACGTGACGTGCTGTTTTGTTGCGAGACAGCCGTGGATCCAAATAAAGATTTTACGCGTTCCAATTCCATTCTATCCAACTCTACATTTACCGCCACCATGTCCTCCAACGTCACGGATCCCACCACCGAATCGTGAGTCATTTTTCCGTGTATATAATCAACAGTCCCTCCGACACGCCCATTATTAGTGCTATTACTACCGGTGACTCTGTAACCGTCACCTCTCCCACGAACAAAGGAAAAGGAAAGGCCACAGACGAGCCAATGGAAGAGGATGTTGAAGAAGAGGAGGAAGATGATGATGATGATGATGAAGAAGGAGGAGATGATGATGAAGACGAGGAAGCCGAGGCAAGTCGACGCGTCTCAACTACTAATGGGGCTCGGCCACCTTCGCCTCTCCAGCTAACTGAACGTTCTTCTTGTTCGGACTGATCTGATCATCAACATATAGGAATCCTTCGAAGAAATCGATCCATCTGCAATCGTTACCACTGGTCGTAGGACCCGCGGCGTTCGCGTCGACTATACTTCCCAGGAGGCACTAGAGAAAGCGGGTCTAAAGCCAGGTGACGAGGACGAAGACGAAGATGAGGACGTTGAAATGAAATGAACGTATGCGCAGTGTGTAGAGATGTTCTCTTGCTCTCTTGTTGTCTTTATATTCTTCACCAGCAAACCCATTGTGTTTTCTTGTCCTGGGCCTTCGAACCGGCATTACTTCGATGAATCAATTTTCTGGCTCCCACCTCCACTAAGTATATAGAACAACCTAGCCCCTGCGAATTTGCGGCAGGCATTCGCTGCATCCCCCGACATACCCTTAAGCATGTCTTCCAGACGACCCGAAAATATCATGACCACTCTTCTCACACTTGTCACGCTAGACGCATCGAAACTGACCAAGGTAGTTACTTGTTCCTTGGTCTCTACAGGATCTGGATTCAACCATCACCGTTTATTAGTGTTCGGAGCCGTCGAAAGCGAATGAAATCAACATAACCATACCACCGCCGTACGGCCCTCGTTGCAGTTTCCCAACAGAGCCAACTTAAGCTGCCCCAACCGCGGGCGGGCCATGTGCGTGCTGTCTGTCCACACCTGTCAAATGAATCGACAATACAGACGGTTCCTTCGCAAGAGAAGAGATGCACACGTGAATATTTCCCGAGCTGTCTCCACGCGAACTTTTTCCATGCGATCCTATTTCAGTAACTACGAACCCACCCATTCGATCACGGTTGTCGTTTTTTCCCGGACGATAGAAATCCGTTGTTTTGGCGCCGCCTTTGCATCAGAATACTAGAGAAGGTTTTGGAAACCTGCGAGTGTGGGGGATCAACATCCTCCAACACTCCCCTCTCTGCCGCAACAGGCTCTAGTCGCCGATTCAGAGGCGCCCGCGCCCAGGCGTGCCCCCACGACCCGGGGTTCCTTGTGGTAACAGTAGTAAATGATGCCTCACCCGAAATGGATTCGAAAGTGTATCAGGTCGCGAAGGCAAGATACCTCCGTGTCCATGATGCATATGCGACATAGCTTAAATGGCATGAAGACTACACCACCGCATGGGTCTGGTCCATATGTGCATACTTACAATAATAACTAGGCTGCAGCCGAGCAGTAATGGGTAACGAGTTGAGATAACCTAGAGTTCTTGACCAGCGACCGCCGTCCGATCAGTCAGGCAAACGCCCATGATTACGGGATCCCAGATAGTTGTCCCTTGTACGAGTAGATTTAGCCATTGTAACATTATTAGGACCGTCTACATAAGGTGCAGACGACGGAAAGGGGATTCTGGATCATTGGGAGTGACAGCTGGCGTCCGTCCTTGAACGTAAACTAATCTCTTTTCATTGGTAGACTCGGACCTGGTAGGCCGGTTGTGTACCGGCCACGCCCATCTATATTCGTCACGCACTCGAGAGGGGTTTCCGGCGCTCTCCGAGCCAGTCTGCAATCAACTTTGTACAGTTAACGTAAAAGACGACAAGGTTGAGGAAACCAGAAAGGCTGAAAACAATGTTCCATTGAAAGGGGATAGCTCCAGGAGCCGGACGATGACCGCTCCAAGCAAGCCAGCGGCCGATCAAATCCGACGCGATACAGATTAGGTGCACAGCGGGATAACTTGAAGTTGGTAGGACTGTTAACCAAGGATTTACTTCGCTCGAAAAGCACTCACAATAACATCAGATACGCAATTTCCTTTGTTCTACTTCCTCAGGTTCTTCCTCCGTCCCCGGGTCGTTATTAAGGTCGCTGTACGTCAGGACGATATCTCTTGCTACGAGGAACATGAATACGTAGAAAATAATCACTACTGTGAAGACTATTCACACCCCTAGATATTCTCCTGGTACGTGTTCAGCGTCATACTCTCGGGTTAACCAGCGCCCTGCGTCGCAATTGATCAGGTGGTTTCTGGAACAGTAACTGGGTCTGATTTGCGCAACTTACATTAGCCAGCGCCTCCGAAGTAATGTTTCTGGCCTCTGTTACAAACACCTACGATGAGGGTTGAGGCACACCAAATACCCATGGCAAGGCGGAGCACTAAGCGGGTGACCCTCCACCCTAGAATCAGGACAACGAAATTGTAGATGGGGAAGGGAGAACCACAATGTAACTTACGAGGGCGCTTTAAAGAACAAAGGTATCAAGGATTAATACACGCGAGAAAGCAATCGCAACATTTCCTACTTCAGGAATAAGCTTTGAAAGGTAACAAAGTTCCCTCTGTCAAGCGCTGATTTGCACAGAACGTGTTAAATACGGAGTGATGCAAGAATCGCGTTGGAACTGACAGCATCCAGCATCCATCTCCAACCTGGCATTCGGCCAATAGCCTGCGCTAGGTCGGCGGTAACGAGAGAGAATAATAGACTGAAGGCATTGGCATCCGAGCCGCATTTAGGACGTCGTGCCATATGCCTAGATGATTTCCATCTCTTGGTCCTTCGTATCTGGACCACTACCACTTTAGTTGGGATTTACGAAGGTGAATCCATACATACAGTTACACATGTCAACAGGCCAACTGCCCAGGTTGCAGAAATACTGGAAGCAGAGTCAACTATAGAGTATGAAGCCCTTGCCAATGAGGATGTCACTCAGATGAATAACCCACGCCGCTGCAAGTATTGTGATGAAAATGTCTAAACAGGAATGTGCACGTGTTCTCATCCGAGAATCATGGAAACATCTTGGTCAAGAAGCTGTACAAATAGCCCTTAGCTCTTATACTTGCTTTGCGCATAATGCTTGGATACATGAACAGCATCCCTTGTCAAAGCCGTGTACGGCCCTCGTAAAGCCTATTGTTGGTCTTTTGTCTTCCTGATTGTTGTCACTCGTGATCTTCGTCTCTACCACCCTTGAACTTGCTCAACGCTGTCCAAGCTAGGCATGTCGAAACTAGGCGTTACTTTTGTGCCAGCACACCCCCCGGCATGTGAATCTCGCCATGTCCTGTAGTCGCTGGCTGAACAGGGGGACTAACGGGCCTGTGGAGACTCATGCTGTTGGCAAGCTTGATCGGGGCCGTGGTGTTCGGGGCACGACTTCGCGGCTGTACGAGTGTCATAAACGATCAATGAGCCGTGAGCATGACCCATGATTGATCCAAAGTCGAACTACTCGGCAGAAGTGCATGGCCCACGCTCGCCGTATTCATTTCTTATCCACCACGGATAGAAAGTCGAGAGAGGTTCCTTCTATTGACAGTCGGCACGTGGAATTAGAAATTGCGGTCCAGTGACGCCGATTCCTCTTCAACTTTATTGAAATAATATCAAGCCGCGCGACAGGCTGAGAGCTGCTACCTTCCCGGCATCCATTAGATACCGAGCACTTAGGAAACAAGCTTTCTAAGATGTTCGATTGTCTCTTGGCCCAATTTCCAGGGTTGAAGTTGGAGTCAAAAAGGCGAGGATGAAAGTTGGGAGCCATTACTTTACAAGGCGAGCAACAAAACATCGAAGGAGGTGCGTTCCGCGTCGCTGAAAGTACGAGACACGAAGGACGCTCCGGAGTACTGCGACTGCATTACCAGTGTCTCGAGAGCGGACGGAGAATCATAGGTTTCTCATCGGTTGGGGAGAGCCAAAGGTTGACTCTAAAGAGTGAGACAGGACGCGGACTTGCAGACGAGGTGCCAAGGAGAAGGCAGCTCGAAAGGTATCTTTTCGTTTCCTTGTGTCTTAGCTGCGTGAAGCGGCAATAAGCTTATTGTCAACGTAACTCTGAGGCTCTGAGGGGAGAGGGACAAGAAATCTTTGAGGGACTTCTCAAGGCAAGTCTTTGGACTGGTTTCTCCGCCGGGTCGAAAAGCCCCCTGGTTGGATATCCTAGGCGACACTTGCGCATGTGCGATCAAACCAGCAAGGGTGCGGGATTGCGGTGACGTCGAAAGCAGGGATTATCGGAACTGTTCAGCTAGTTTGAGTCAGTTTTAGTGCGTCCAGTAAGCTACAGAGCTATTCAGAAGGCCATGGTAGCACTAGGTTCTGGGAGTGTCAGCTCAGGGCTTAATATCTAACCGCCGAATACTAGCAGATCACTGATTAACATGTCCAAAATTATCTCGACTATATTCTAATGATAGCGTATGCAATGTCAAATATTCCTCTACTGAACGTCTACCACTCCGTGCTTTGGTTTCGCTGCGCGAGTAAATATCTGCTACGGCTCGTAGCGGATACAACTTAAAGGCACCGACCAAGATTCAACATCAAAAGGACGCAATGAGGACCGTTAATTGTAACTCGTTATCTTGCGAGCACTATCTGTAAGCATTGCTGGACGACGCCCGACACCTTTCCAAATCAAAAAGGGTCGGAGACACACTACAGTCAATCGCACAAAAGAGGCACAAGATACCCGAGACTCGAGATGTCCGATGCGAGACACAAGCCAAGGAACTATTTTCTTCGTTTGTCAACACTTCAGTAATCGCTACGAGTCATTCAAAACACGCAGCAATATGCCTTGTATCTAGTCGCCATCACCGCAGGGGTCAATGGACAGGAGAATGGTGCCTGGCGGGCAAACACCCGAGCAGAAGGGTGCGGACTATCACGAGCTCAGTGACACCCTCGACGGGGTTCGCCAAGATAGTGGGGGGGACGCAGCGAGAGCGACGGCGATGGTGAATATTTGGAACGAAAACATTAACAGCAGCACGCCTGGGCCAGGCGAGTGGGCCCACAGTGAAGTCAGGAGTTTCCAACCGACAATGAGATGTCATGCGGTCTTTATAAATCAGTTGGATACCCATCGGAATCCCTTCGCTAGCACAATTGAAGCATTTCTGCTATTAATTCGGTGAACTGTAGTACACGTCCGCAGATGCGGCATCTGCGGGCGGCCTCATTTAAGATCTTCTGTATCAGATGTCAGTAGGACTCAAAAGCTGCCGCCATTCGGTTGCGAACCTTTGTTTTGGAGACAAGGTGAGATCTGGTGGCAGCATCGACTGATAGCTGTATTGCAGGAACTCGAGTAGCGTAACGGGGCGTAACCAATATTACTACAGTTTATATCTGTTGACTTTCGGATTGGCTCGTGTCGATTTGTCTTGCGCCGACTGCGTGATTAGGTGAATGATTTCAAGGTCGCCTTTCCATAATGCCGAACTTTATCAATCAGAACCACGTCAATGTAGTAGCGGGAGGACAGGCGACTGAAAACCGTTGTTTGATGGTGAGTGTCATACGGTCAAACGCGTCGGTTCTGCGCGAGTAACTTCAGGAGTATGATCATCCCCACAGAGACGAAAACGCAACAACCTCATCACACCTGCATGCCCACCTCAGCGGTGAGCAAGGGGACTCGGTGAGGCTTTAGGGTGTTCCTGCTAGATCTTGCGGCGATTATGCAACCCGAGTGGCGTCCTTTCAAACACCTATTAGCCTTATAAACTCTCCCCACGAAAGGAAACCATCAGGCTCATATGTTAATCGTTGGCCTAACAAAACGCATCAGACATGGGACAAATACATTATAGTTGACGACTCAGGCGGCGAAGGTGTGTGATTTTCGACGGGGTGGGGAGTTGCACCAGGAGATGGAAACTGGGACATCGAGAGCAGTAATTATATGTATCTAAGGGAGGAGATACTTGAGATTACTTAGATATCGAGAGAAGGAAGATGCCCCAAGCCGAGGGCAGCAGTATCAAGCAGATAAACAGGAAGGATGAGCCGGATGCATGTAAGAACGGATAGTTCGGAAAGAGAGACAGAAGTTGCAGGCAGTCGGGGGTAGATGCGTTGCAAATGTAGCAAACGTTCAGCGCAATTGTTTCCTGGAGTAGTTTAAGGTATCACATGTGAGAATACAGTAAAAGATAAACTCAGTACTCGAAGAGTTGCGCGAGAACTCATGTATTCAATACCTGTGAGAATACAGTAAAAGATAAACTAGGAAGATAATCAGT
>JAEUWJ010000037.1:0-104907 GCA_018524395.1 Podaxis carcinomalis
TTCCGAACTAGCTCACACTGCCATCCACGATGTCGAATCATTTTGGTGGGTCCTCGTCTACATTGTAATCATTGTTGGGAAGCCAGGGCGCCCTCTCGAGAAAAGTCAAGAAATGATGAAAGTCATGCATCGTTATTTCTCTGATCCTATGGGATCCAAGCAAAAGAAGTCGGAGCTTTTCCGTTCCGCCGAGCTCGAAGTTCTCTTGGCCCACGTCGATGACTACTTCAGTGACCTCAAACCCTTGATCAAGCAATGGTTCGAGATTCTTCGATTTGCTTGGGTGTGGGGGAAGGGTGTTGAATTCCACTACCCACACCGTGTCGTACGCAAACTCCTTGAAAAAACTATTGCCGGCCTCCCCAATGAGGCCACCACTGGAGAGGTTTCTTGGATGGACAAGTCCATGCAGGAGATTAAGGCAGCCATTTCTCAACAGAAGACTGTTCACATGCTGGCCCCAATACAAACACCAACTGGCCCAGCCCAGCTCGCTCCTACTCCGTTTACTCCTGCTCTGCCTGATCCTGCCCCACCTACTTCTGTTCCGCCTGCTCCCACTGTCCAGCCTCCCTCTGGCCCCCTGAAGACCAGGCTTCACTCCCCCCCTACATCGCCACCCACGAAGAAATTCAAGCAAAACTAGACTGGGTTTGTCCACGGTAGGTCCTCATATGATCTCATGCTCGAGGTTCTTTTCTTTCTTCTTACAAGTTTCCAGGCTTCCACAATACCCGCCATTCAACGCCTTTGACCACTCGTGCTAGGACATCTGAGACCCTGAAGCTCGGTTTCTGACTGCTGGAAAGTTTTCATTCGTTTTTCGTCAACTCGGATAGCCTAATATTCCGAATGAAAACAGAATGCGAAGAGAGGAAAGGAACGACGGGAACAAGTCATAATACTAGTGTGCACAATTGGGAATGCTACATATGTCGAAGAAATGGAGAGAAGGATCCCAAGGGATTAGTAAATAAAACAATGCGAAAGTAGTCGAGAAAATGCTAGGTGTACTTGTTGATAAAATACAACTTACTGCAAGGTTGAAAGGCGAGTCCAAAGCTATGACCCAAGAATAAAACAATAAAAAGGAGAGCAAGCAGGAATACAGAGAGTCAAGTCCAGGCGGCAAGTAGGTAAGAGTGATAAGCGAAAAGAGAGATAAAAAGGAACTAGGACGTTTAACATGACTCGTTCAACGAAAGAGGGGAAAGCATAAGGAATGCTTTCCAAGGGGGGAACATGGCCGTTTACAGTCCCACCAATAGAAAAGAAGAGATATAGGTTTTGCTGAACATGGGAGGGTGATAGATGGGGTGGCGAAAGGGATAGAAATAAGAGCCAAGAATAACTCGGGGGAAGGGGAGTGTTCAAATAACAGATGGTGCGAGAAAAGGTAAAAAAGGAAGGGATAGTCTATAGTCTGCTTGACGTTCGACACCTCCACCAATCAAACGCGGCTCCATATCACGCAACGCTAACTGAGACCACCGCGAGGCTGAATGGTTTGGGGATAACAGGGATGGAGAAAAATAACAAGGAGAAAAGACCATTCGGCAAGATGGGGGGGGGGGGGGGGGGGGGTAACTTTTGGTTGCATTTGGGTGTCGCACACTTGCGTTCCTCTTGCGCTCTTCCTTCACCTCCACCCTAACTCCTTGCAATTTGGCCACTCACGCTCTCTCTCACACGAGTGCCTCCGCCTCCACTAACCAACCTCCCAAACCCTTTCAACGCCTTTCCCAAACCCAGCCCTTTGAGCCCCTTCATCTTCCCAGTCTTAACGCCGCCGACGGCTTTTGCACCAGTATGGTGGGCGCACCCACTCATATCGTTCAGCCCTTCATGATATTCACTTACACTTACGTCTGAGTTTGTCATACTCGGACTGAGCATGTTTAAATTCATCGCAGGAGACAAATCGCCTGACAAGGATGCAGAACCTCCCTGACGAGAAGTAGGTGGCGAAGTCTCGGTCTCATCTTCCAGACTTGATGAGCTCTCCGGAGGGGTGGGTAACTGCTGTTGCTCTGGCTGTTCCTGTTCGGCTTTCTTGTTGGCTGAAGAGTAGAGAGGTGTCCCTCTTGACCATGTCCGTCTTGAGGGCACAGGTTCTGTGAAGGCAGGTGCGGAAGTTTGGGGCGTCGTCGCGGTCGTCATCGGCTTTGAGGCAGAGTTTCCTATTCCCAGCGCGGGGGGTGACATAGCTCGAGGTTTAGCTGAGGCAGTGGGTACAGATGGTGGGGGATACGAAGAAGACCTCCAACTGCTCGTCATAGCCGAAGATATGGGATTCGCAGGAACTGGTGAATGGATACGGCGCACGGACGAGGAGCCAGCGTGCCGGGGATCATTGCGCGAGAAGTCTGCCACATTACCTGATGCAAACAATGAAACAAACCCTAAGATCAGTCTTCAGAATGGAGACGAGGAATTAGGTACCCACTTATGCTCAAGCCCTCTGGGTCGTCCCAGACGACGTCTTCAGCACTCGCAATCCACACCCTTCCTTCTCCCACACCTATTCCACCCATTCCCATGCTCCCTTCAGTCCCATTTAATCCTCCGCCGTTCTCGTCATTTGGGTCCAGTCCCCCCATGAGTAATATCTCACCGATGGTCATCTTCCCTCCGCAAGGCATGCTTCCAAGCACGCCTGCAGGTAACAAAAAAGGAACAGGCTTCTCCTGTCCCACAGTATCCCCAGAAATGGACGCCGCAGACATAAACGTCGAGTCCGTGCTCACAGTACTGATTCTTCTACTTGCAGGCGCAGAAGCAGAGGCCGACGGTAGTAAGGACATGGAATGAAGAGGGTATCCAAACGCCAAAAGAAATTGCTCAATACTCTGCGCGAGTTTCGGTTTTGATTTCTGATGATGCCTCCTAGACTTTCCATTGGCGCCACTAGCGCCGGTAGACCGAGATGAACTGCCCATGTGAGACGGCAGGATATGAATGAGGTGTGCTTTCCGTTGTGTTTCGGGCGTCTGGGGGTGGTGTGATGCAAATTTGCCCTTGAGGTGACTTGCATTTGTCATGAGGAGTGAATCACGACTGCATGGAGCAGAATGGACGAGTTCGTTAGGATGATTATCCTGTCGACGGCGGAGGAAAGTCGAGAACCGGCGGGGGTTCTTCATTGAGGACTCCGACTTGGCAGGGCTGGCAAAATGTGCATCAGAGCAAGTGAAGGAGAGATTGGAGAAGATGGAGAGTCGTTTCTCGGGGCTTTTAGAGTTGGAACAGGAAGTGGGAAGTGATCGTGGAGCAGGAGGAGCAGCAAAGAACGATGAAGTGAGGGTGGACACGAGGATGGCGTATTTAAGGAGTGCCTTGTCTGGGAGAGAACTGGGGAGGAAATTGATGATAGCATCAAATGCACGATCTGGAGGAGGGCAAGATGAGGGTGGAGGGCGGGAACGGCGGCGGAGGCGGTGACTTGAAAAGGGTGATGAAGGCGAGGATTCCGAAAATGCCGACGATGAGTTTGAAAGTGTGGAAGAGGACGAGGATATGGACGAAGTAATAGAGGGGGCAGGGGATGGATATCGTTTGATGAGGTCTTGTTCCTCACCCGCTTGGTGCTTGTTCCAAGGCGGAAGGGAAGGAGGCGCATACGGCTCCTCAACTACGAATTCTCCAGTCAGCTCATTTTCTGCCAGCTGGACAAGCTTGCGTGACGACTCCCTATCACTTGCACGAAACCGGCGGACAACGCGATCTGCACGCTCGAGGAGACTGGCAAGCCGGAGTGCGCCAGAGTCCTGGGCGAGTGGGGTAGATAAACGCAGAATACGGACGGCAGGCAAGGGTGTCTGGGGGATGTATGGCGGGGCATGGGTTGCAAGGACGATGAGGGACTGGACAAGGGACTGGCTAAAGAGGATGGGATGGAGATCGTTGAGAGTGGGTTCTCCGAGAACGAGTACGGCGCTGGGTGGGTCAGCATGCGGGCTGATTGAGGGCCGCCACGGGCCGGGGTCGACAGCAGCGAAGGGGTCAAGGGGAAGACAAGGTCGGAAGACGTCGGTAGGTGGGCGGGCAGACATCAAGACGGTGGTGGGAGTTCCTACGTGGGCTTAAGTATATGTCGTCTTCTATAAATAACCCCCCCCCCTTGATTCCTTGGTCCGGTTTATACAAGTTTCTCCGTTACCTCTCAAGTACCATGTGCATCAACTCCCACGACTTGCCTGTATACCTCCTGACTTCTCCTCTCCTTGGCAATCAAGCTAGTCCGCACTCCTAGCTTAGTGTCAGTTTTATCCTCTGCCTCCTCTGTGCTCCTTCTGACTTGCCAGACCAGACTCCTCTCATCTGTCAATTTCTTTTGACGTTGCGCTTATCTCTTCAGGGTCATGTACTTCATCCTATCACCATGGCAGTGCAATCCCTCCTAATGTCTCACCTTCTCGTTTCGCCTCTCCTGAACCTCTGTCAGATCTGTCGAGCAATACCACATAGATACCACAAATGTCCAACTAGGACCGTCTGCTTTACTTATTCAATGTACACTCGTCAATTACCCCCCTTCCCATCATTCTTGGTTCATTGGGCGACCTCGGCGGGCACAATGGCCTTCAACCTGGCCCTGGCTGCTTCCTTGTCCAGGCCAGCCTATACAGTACACAAGGTCAATTGCTATGTTTTATACCGCCGCCCGCGACAAACCACTCTATGAACAATCGACAGATAACGTATCATTTTGCGTGGAAATTGCGCCATAATCGTTCCAATATCGACTTGTGCATTCTCTCTCCTCTCCCTCAGAACGAACCCCCAGCTCCTCTTACGGAAGTTCATTCCTACCGACGTGACGTGCTACTCCAGCCCAACTATCGTCAAACCAACAATGTTCCCGAACGCGACCGAAGACTACTTAATTGTTCTCGGCAGTGCAGCGGTCTTACACTTTCCAGGTGCACTGGCCGCCACGTTGAATCCCCTCGTTTTAAACTCCAGATACTTTTTTGAGCGAGGCATCATCTCTCCCGCATGCGCTTGTTCCCTTATGCTGGCGTAAACGCACTAGTGGCAGGCCAATTGATAGCCCTCCCGAAGACTTCTCGAACAGGGTAGTACTACTTCCATTAGCTGTTGAGCCGAATTTCCATTAAAAGCCAACAAACCACGTTGAAATCTAGTCTTTGATCATCCGACCAAGTGCTTCCGAGAAGTCTGGAACGAGGGGTCTGCCAAGCCGCCTGCACCGAGGCAGAAGTCCGGTAATGATTCATATCACAAAAGAGTAGTATTTGCGCACTCATGAGGGGTCTTGGCATCCATAATCTCATAAGTATCCGGATCCACCTCGTACACCCTTAAACGCTGGGTTGCTGCCTACACAACCAAAAAACTCGGATCAGCCTCGACCCCACTCTGAAAGAGAAATCCAATTTTATGTAAGGATACGCACTGCGAGGAACAACAGACGGCCAAATCCACATCGTGTTCACCACATTCTCAGCAGTGCGGTTCTGATAATAAAATCACAAACTCATCCTACATCAAAAGAACCATCAATCAAACAACGCTCAAGCACAGGAGCCAGGCAAAATCCGACCACTCACGCCGTGCATATGCCCATAAAACTGCGCCGCAGTCGTGTTCTTATACCGATTCACGATTTGATCTAAGTAATTACTCTACTGCCGAACAGTATTAGCGTCCTCATCAATACGCGCATAGCGCTGAAGCATAAAAAGAGAAAGTTTAAAAAAATGAGAGACCGGCGAACACACCTGATCATGCACGGCATCCCTTCTGCCAGCGGCACATGGCCTACAATCCACACCCTCTGTCCTACATCCTCCGCGACTTTGAGCTGCGCTGCCAAAAAGCCCAAGATGTCATTTGGGTCGTATCTATTTTAAGAAACAAGACACCACCAGTGTCCAAAATAGTTCCGTCAGGTTCGGAGTTGATCTGGATGGGGCGGAATGTGTTTGAATCTAAATACGTACCACACGTTATCACTATCATAGAGCCAGAAGCTATAAATATCAAGATTAGGACAGGACGTAAGGAGGTGAGAGGGTGGCATACTTGGTTGTGTACCAACAGATGGTGTTAACGGGGATGATGCTAATTGAGAGTAGCTATTGAGACCATGAAATTGAATGACAAATAGAGGTACTTGCCGGAGGTTGGTCCCAGGGACAACAAGAGCATAACTTCCAGAGTTATGCTTCATTGAATCAGCAGCAGTAGTTCCAATCCATTGCTATGTCACATATATAAAAAGACTCATTGAAGTGTCACAAGGGAAATCATTAAGTGGAGTCACCTCATTATACACTATACATTTATGCCACCATGCCACAAACACTGATTCAGGATGATACCCAATGTTTCCATACCAGTGTTGGCCCCAGATGCCTAGATTTGACTGGTCATTGACCAGTGCCACCATCAACTAACAAAGTGATCTTTGATAGTTAAATGTAATTGGAAATATGACTACATAGATGAGATAATGCCAGTCATGTCTCCAAATTGATGCATCATTGCTGCAGTGGATGAGTGAACATAGATGAACATATGTCTAATTCTCATGATATCTGATGAAACACATGTGGTTGTACAGTCAACAGAGCACTTCCATATATCTGTGTCCAATCAAACACAATGGAAGCCAACAATGAAGTTGCAAAGTGTGCTGCAAACTGCTCACATTGATGTTGTGCAAGACACCCTACTCCAAAGAAGTACTCATTGACCAGTAGAAAAATTCATGCACAGCAACTGTGATGAGACAGCTTTGAGAACTCTGGGTGAGCCTGATTGATGAAGTTTAGAGAACTTTGTAGTGTCTTATGCCACAAATGTAAACTCTTCAATGATCAACCAGTGAATATAAAATCAATGAAGTGACTGCTGTAGGGGCAGATATCCTCTACTTCATTGTCAACTTTGTTTAAAATGCTTCCTGGTTCCCAACCATTGTCTTCAGCTTCATCCTTTTCATCCAGGCCAAAAGTAGTTGGATGGTGGAGCATTCATTTCCAGGATCATCCAGGTCATAGTTGGTTGTCACCAAGTGCAAAAACCAGTGACAAATGGAAGGTCTATTGCACTGCATGTTTTAACATGCATTTTGAAGAGGTCAAGGCTGAGTATGCACAACAAAACCAGCCAATGACTGAAGAGACTGAGAGAGCTATTGTAAAACATCATATGCAATTCAATAATGTACTTTATTGACTGTCAGATAACTAACTTACCTTGACCTTGAATGATCTGGTCACTGAAAGCAGAGGCACCAAGGCAAGAGGATGGCACCATTCTGCAGCTTCAACACTTCTCAATCATCTAGCCAACTGTGAATATGTGGATATATAAGTCCAGCTTAATGCCTTTAATGATCCCAATGTAAACAAGGCATCAAAGCATCCACATTATTCTCCTGCCCACCTGTGCTGCATTGGAAAAACTCTTACTTAAGCTTTATCAAATCTTATCACCCAATCATCTAGTGCTCTGGCCATTCTTTCCACAAATTCCACAATCTCAATGGCTTCTCCAACATTTCCAACTCTGAAACTTCAATCCAGCTCATCTGGACAATTCTCCCATGCAAATCTGGCACTACCATCATTATCAACCTCATTTCTATCACCACCTGCACCAGTCAATGCCCTTAGCCCTCTTCTTCTCACTAGTTCTCCTTTTTCCACAACTGCTACAGTGGCACTACAGCTTCTTCCTATCTGCCACATTAATTCTCATGGATCACTTCATAGCCCTCAAGGTCCTTTATATATCAATTGGACACATGAGCAGCAGCAAGATTTTGAGCACTGAATTGCTTGCATTACTGTATCTGCTGGCTTTTCACTTTCTTGGGTTGAAAATGCAGAGTTTTTTGCCTTCATTGATGAGTTTAGAGCCAACTGCTAGTGTCCCATCTTGGAAAGTCCTTACCTAGCAGATCATTCCATCACTTGTAACCCAGATTCAGACTGCCAACAAGAATGCAGCTAAGGGTGCATTGGAATGCTACAAGCTGATGGTTGGACTGGTATAAACTATCATTACCTTATTGCATTTGTGATAACTGCAAATAACCAAGTATGTTATCCTAACATAATCAATGTGATACTTATCTCTGACTCACAAATCAATCAGCTGTATACAGTTAAGGTACATGATGCAACACTTGAGTGCAAGACTTCCAAAAATTTCCTAAGGCTACTTGAAAAGATTTACCAAGATGTTGAAAGGGACTGGAATGTTGTCATATCAGATGTTGTTATGGATGCATCAGGAGAAACTTGTAGGGCATGCTGTGATGTTGTGATGAAGTATCCTTTAGTTGTAATTCTTGACTGCTATCCTCATCAGGTATGTAGCTATAATATTCATCACTTTAAATTCACTGTTACTCACCTGCAATATCATTTTCTCAGATCAACCTTATTGTCAGTAATTACTTCAAGTATGGCTGTGTGATGCTAGATGAAACAGATCAGGCAGAAGAACTTATCACATGGATGCACAGCAAAATGGTATTGCTTGGATTTCTGAATGAGGAACAGCTCAAGCAAAACCAGACTCCTACCATGATCATACAACCTGTTCTGACCTGTTGGACTGCCCATCTTCATACTGATGAGTAGATTCTTCACTGTGAGAATGCTATTATTTCAGTTGTATCAACTAAACTTGGGCACCTAGAAGAACATCAAAAATTTATTACAGGTAATTGGAAGTCCAAAGAAAAGGCACACAAAATGGTGCAGCTTATCAGGAACTCTCTCTTTTGGCACAATCTAGCACAGTATGTTATTGAGTCTTGAAGCTGGTCTGATTTAATCACTTAATTTAGTGTCACATGACATCTCTGTCCACTTGGTGTTGCTGTAAACATTGTCCAAGCATCTTTCTGTCACTTCAATACTGTTCTCCTCACTTTTGGGAACTTAATTTAGAGATATAACAATATGAGAAATTCAGACCCTGAGGACAAGCAAGCTTGCAAAGAAATCATATCAAGTCTCAAGTCTCGATGGTCCAAGGTGGGTCAGGAACCATTCATTGCTAGTATCATCCTCAATCCAGTATACCAACTCAAACCATTTGCTTCCCTCCCATTCCTTCATCTTGCAAATATTGTTGGCCTGATGAATCACCTCTTTGAGTAATTTTTTGGCACAGCACCCTCAATCAAATTTTCAGATGATATTTTGAATTATCTCAAGCAGAGGGAGAATTTCAGGCATCTCAGAGAAATTATTGACACTGAAAGCAAAGTTGCTGAAAGCAAGGTGTGTTTTGACATTGTGACAGGCTACAACTAATATCTAATTGTTTTCAGAACTGCCTTCCTAATCCTATTGACATCTTGGATCACTTCAAGCCAAAGGGTACCACCAAGGCATTGTTCCTCACATTTGCATGCTGAGTTTTATCAATCAACACCAACTCCACTTCCTGTGAATGTCTTTTCACTTCATTTGGCAATACACTAACAAAACTCTGGAACTGCCTTGGAATGCAAACACTCACCAATCTCACAGAGCTCAATTTACATATCTGTGATGAACATCTCTGGACAAAAGCAAATAAACACCTTAAACAGCAGCCTTGTAAACAGCTTAACCCTCCTAGTAATCCTGTCCTATCCACACCTTCCAATCCTCACTCCAAGAACCTGCTCTCACATGCTATTCCAGTCACTGGCATGTCAACTCAATCCCAGATTGAGCCTGAATTATCAGTAGATCAACCTGAAATGAATCATATATCAAGGTTCTGAAAGCTTGTTGGCAAGTACCAGCTCCAGCTCTGGTCAGATAATGCTAACAATAACCTGATCTTTGCTAGGGGTCTGAAAGCAGCCAGGGTCCCTTTCTACTGATTCCTCTTAATCAGTTATTTGACTTCACTAATTTCTTATGGTTTAATATCATTGACTGTGGATCTGAATATAATTTCAAGGTGGAGTTGGCACTGTATGATCTTTTGGATTGCAATGCTGATGGAGAGGAGGATGTTGATGTTGAGCTGGATGGATCTATGGAACAGGCTATGATTAGATGAAAATTATTGTCATTATCTTCATATAACATTATGTATTTGTCCTTCATACCTATGCAAACATGTTATGAACTGATTTGTCTACCATCCTCATGTTTTGACTGTTGCAATAACACAGCAGTAGGCTAGAGGTCTGTTGATCACATGCCCATATACCAATTATGGTATAGTGGACAATGGCACCAGTCAATTGACCAGTTGACCAGTTCAATTTGACCAGCATTTGATAGCATTGACTAGTCATTGACTTGTCCAACACTGTTCCATATACAGGGGTAAACAAGATTGTCACCATCTCCTAATTGAACTATTTAAGCTGCTTCACAATCCTGTCTGATTAACAAGCCAGACTACAGCTGAAGCACCCCAATCTATCAGTCAAGCTCCATGTTAAAAGGATAACACTTCAAAATACCTTTGATGACATTGCCAGTGAACAGTGAGAAGCTACTGTGTTGCGCCTCCATAGCATGCAACATGCTCTGGGCCAAATGCTGTCAAAGTGTCACAGTTACAGCTTGCAATAACACTAATGGGAACTTGAACAGTGTCAGCAAACCTTCAACAGTAAATTGGCTTCATGGACTAACCCTCCACACTAGGCTATCCTAAACTAACATGCTCCAATCAGTAATCAGTTTCCCTTGGAAGACCAGAGACACTTACAGATAAACAACTTTGAATGGTTTATTTCCTTGGCTGACTCATTTCTTCAGGTTTGTTAGTGCAGGAGGCAAAGGGACATTTCACTGGTTAACTTCTGAGGCTTGACACAACCCAGTCATGATTTTGCAAAGCTTAGTTGAGGTAATGGCCAAAGGGAGAGATATTATGCAGGGCATGTGCAAAGATTGGTCCTTGCTATGAGATAAGGCTTTTGTGGACATCATCATCAACAACCTGAACCATGGCACAGTGAATACTATTAAACTACTATAAGGAGGGCTGTAGTAGGAGGGTTAGGCTTGGGGGTTGACATATGTACATTGAGAACTTAATGATTGTTGGAAAGATGGCTCCACTTCCAAGTAATGCAATCTCCTTCAAGGGAACAAGCAAAGCATAGCAAGAAGGACAATTTATAGTGTCTACAATCACATTGATGACATCATCTATCAGGCTATGGTTGCAAGGAGGGATAAATCAATGTGGGCAGAACTGTATCTTCAGTATGCATGGCCTAAGGTATGAGTTGAAGAAGATAGAAAGGTCAATGCCAAGGCTTGTGTTTTATACAAGAAGCATTAAAACTCCAGTTCAATGAGATGTTTGCCTTGGAAACATCAAATGAAGAGCACAAGCTACAAAGCACCAGGATATACATGACTAGGCATACTGTTACAGTGAAACCATTTTACAGTTCTTTCTTTGCTATCCCATTTTGCTACCTTTTATACTCTTTTGTTTTTTACACACTCTATGTTTACCCATGGACTATTATTTGCTTCTAGCAATACTCTAGACTCAGTCATAGTAGACTACAGGCTCTACTATCAGTCTTAAATACCCTACCATTTGTAGTAGATTGCTAGAATTATCTTGACTTATTATGTGTTACACTCTTCTATGATTTAGTTTACCTGTGCCCTTGCCTACATTGCACTTCCTCTAATATAAGCTGTCATATCTGTGCTAAGGTTTTGCCCTTGCAGGACAGTTTTAGAAGTGACATCAACTGAGTAATGACACTCAGTAGTGTTGAACCAGCAACCTGACAGCATAGTGGTGAAGGATAATCACTTACTTTGTAGAATGGTTGAAGTGCTGAGGAAGCTTAGATAGTAGTAGTTGAAAGACAAGAGACAGATTGTATATTGTCATATCTACAAGGTCCTTATATACCTACAGGAGTGGCTGCATATATACAAGTACATATAATGCATAAGAGAATATAACATAATTGTCAGAGTAGTGACTCAATGACAGAAATGAGAACAATAGTAATATTACAATAAAGAATAAAACAATAGTTCATAATTCACATGAAGCTTGTACAGCATCACATGCTATAATTAATTCCAACAAGTAGTATGCCTCACCTGTTACAAGTTTCTTCTTTGACTGGACAACATCTAAGTTGGGGTCTATCCTTGTAAGAAGGTGAGCAGCAGTCCTTTTCCCATACTGGCCTGAAGGGACTGCTCTGTTTGTCCTCAGGTGGCTAGTCACATTGACTCTAGGCAATGAGCTCATATAGATTGCACACTCTACAGGACCAGCATTAACAAGAAGCCAGAGAGGAAGCTTGGACAAGGGTGAAGAGGAGAATACACTCAATGGTTAACTCAAGTGAGAGATAACTCAGTTATAGTAGGAGGGTAACACAATGTTGAAATTAGACTTGGCTAATTTACAACTCCAGGCAGTGTATATATACAAGTCCAGATGACTACTTAGGAAGTAGATCAAATGCAACATAAAAGACAAATACAAGTCAGAAAGACATAGAAAAGGAAAGCATATGGACAAGGAAATGAGAAAGACAAGATGCATAAGTTGAAAGTCTGCAAGAGCAAATATAATTGATGCAACGCAAATACAACAGTAGAGATGAAACTGCTACCTGTCCCATATATAGCAGAGGAATGTCTGTATAAGGAAAGAGTAAGTACATCATCACAAATTGTTGTTGCAGGGGAAGTAGAATCCATGGTACCAGCATGCTTCATCCACTTTCTCACACATCTCCCAATCCAGCATCTGGCTAAGTTCAGTTGTCTCCTGCCACAAGCTTACCATCATGCACTTCATCAGTTCCCATTCCTCAAATGGTTGGTCTTTGGCCTTTTTGGTCTCCTTGGTGTTCTTGGAGTAAATATTCATAACATCACCTGTAGATCTGCTATGGAGAGCCAGCATAACACATGCCCTACTAGAGCATTTACAATGCAACATCTCTGAAAAAGGTGGGCCTGAGCCTGTTGTAAATCACAAGATGTCCACAAACAGCCTGAGATGGTCAGGTGGGTCTTTCATAGAACAAGAAAGTGCAAGTTCCAGACAAAAATGTTCTCTCCAACCCTCGGTGATCAATGGGTTTCACTTGGTGATTTTCCTAAAGGTGTGACAACATGCTACACCAGAGGTGTTTGTGTGCTAGGTATGTTGTGTTGGAAGATGAATAGGGGATAGTTCATGGTGAGTCATGTACAATAGGAATTTGAGGAGGGAAATTGATTCCAGGAGAGAACAGGTGACGGACGTGGTATTGACCGGGAACTCGCGTGCCTGAATTTTATGTTGGTGTTGATATTATGTTCGTAGACTCCCATCGCTTCTCCACTATCAACCCCGCATCAATCTCATTACTTCACGTGCTTCTACAGATCTGGTATGCTAGACGCCCAACGGCATCTCGATCATCTCGAAACAACACAATTGACGACATTATTGTGCAGCTCCATCCGTCGCCAGAGGAACAGCATTCCCAATCCTTTTCAACCTCTTGAACTCCTGCATGCAGTACGTGCGGGGAAACTTATCGGTAGTCTTGAGTACCGCGGAGACTGGTGCTCAAGTGGCTGGTGTTCCGTTTGTGGCGAGTCTGGCCAACGAGATAGTGAAGTCTTGTGAAGATGTCGCCAGACACAAGGTGGGCGGACGCGACTCTTCTTCTCCAATCTCGTCTTTACTTACCAGTCTCCACAGAAACACGCGAAGTTGCTTGGGCTTAGGACCACACACCTGGCAGCTGCCCTTGAGGAGGAGGCTCAGGGTCTAGAGGGAACTAAACTGCAGGAGCGGATCGATGAGGTCACCATGTGAGTCCTACAGGTGAGCTGAAGTATCAGTGTGGATAATATTGGAAGCAGGATCCTTGAAAAAATCCGGAATCGTACTCAGAAATGGGCCGGTTTAAATCTAGCAATGCGATGGTGTGAGTGTATCGGATGACCCTGCGATGCTGATCTCATCTGCGAACCCTGTCTGCAGGGCGGAGAGGCGACATAGAAAGAGGGATAGAAGAACTCGGCCAGGAGCTCGACATTACACTGCAAACTTTCACTGTGAGTCTTTCATTCCCCCCATATGGTCCTTACTCTGACCGAATCTGTGAAGATCAGGTGCGTATTTAGTGAAGGCTAATTCCACACACCCACCTCAACACGCCATCTAGAAATCAAATCTCGCAGAAACGTGATCAAGATGAAAACCGAACATCGTATATACAGGATCATGCAGAAAACCGGGAGCTTCTCCAACAGATTCTTGCCAATCAGGAGGAGCTCAAGAGAGTCGTCGAGCTTCATCGGGCTGGAGAAAACATTGCTGTCGAGATGATGCAGGAAGGGCACGAGGTCAGCTTCCTGTCTATCCCGTCTTTTGCAGAAGCGTAATCTAAATCCACACTTCCAGCAATTACGAGAAATGCGACAACTTCGAACAGCTTCAGGCCAACTACTGATCAATGACGGCGAATCCCAACCTGCTACGCCAACATCTCGAGCGCCGCCACCGAGTAGGGAATCCGCTACCCGACGATACCTTGAGATGCAACGTGGTCTCCTCAATCTACACGACCTGACGGGTATTCCTCCCAGTGTCAAGAAGTTGGATGGAGAAATCAGGAAAGAAGGTGATTTAGCGGTCGCTGGGGGGTCTTATAGTGATATTTGGCGGGGCCATTGGCTCGGGCAAAGAGAGGTATATCAAGTAGTTTCGTTCCTGCTAGAATCTCCGCTCACAGAATCCATCACCAGGTTGCTCTCAAGGCCCTCAGAAATGTAAAGGCGGACGACAAGAAAGCACAAAAGGTTAGTAGGGGTCAAGCTGGGCTTGAGATCCTGTTGAAGTGGAATTCATTACCGGCGATATAGCACTTCATCCGCGAGATTAAAATCTGGTCGGACCTCAAGAACAAGCACGTACTCCAATTTTATGGCATCGTCACCGACATCGGGACTCAAATACACATGGTCAGGAATTGATCGAATTTCCACCACGGCTGAAGCAAACCGCTCGTACTAGGTATCCCCGTGGCTCGAGAACGGTAATGTCCTTGAGTAAGCGAAGACAACATTCCTTTTTGCCTTCTTCCAACATAACCTCAGGTACGTTGAAAACAATCCAGACGCCGATAGAATATGTTTAGTGAGTATATTCGAGTATCATTCCTCCATCCGTGAGCACTGATCGGCTTCCACTCGTACCAGTTGCGAGGAGCGTCCGAAGGCGTGAGCTATCTCCATTCAAAAGACATCGTTCATGGCAACAGTGAGTGGTCTGTGCCCTTTACAGTAGGTCGCACGCTTACGCTGTTAACAAGTCAAATGCGTGAGTCCACTAATTATATGCTGCAGCCGCATAATGGCTCATGCTAAACAGAGCAATGTTCTCGTTACATCTTCTGTGAGTGTAATTTCCTAAAGCCCGACAACAAACGTCCAGTAGTAACGTGTTCTAAGGGAGAAGCATGTATAAGCGACTTTGGTATGGCTAAAGTCCTTGAGGATGTGACCAAGACGGCAGCCTCCACAACGCTTCAGAGTTCGGGGAGTGCACGATGGCTGGCACCCGAAATCATCGAAGGAGAAACCCCATCCAAACAATCGGATACTTACTCGTTCGCCATGACGATTCTAGAGTTGATAACGGAAAAGCGACCTCTCATTGAATTCAGGACGGATATGGCTGTCATTCGGGCTATGGCCAAGGCGCCCATTAAGCCGAAACGCCCTACTGGCCCACCAGTGGAGCGGTGGCTGACGGATGAACTGTGGGCGCTGTTGGGGCGATGCTGGGGTTCGTCTGAGACACGCCCAACGATGGAAGAGGTGGAGGCCCAGTTGCGGGGTATGAAGAATGCGGCTTAAGCAGGAAGCCATCGAGCATGAGCTGTGCATAAGGGGACTTCATTTCTTGGTTTCGTGTACAATACCAATGGACTTTCCGAGTGATACCCAACAACATACTGTTTCCGTTCAGCTCCAGTAACATTCGAATGGCGCAGATCTATCACAAGAAGGATGAGCAAAAGTTAGGAGGAGGGACGTCAGCAAAACCTGGTGTATACAACAAGTATGGTAAGAGGATGTGCGCGATTGTTGTACCACTAACATCCCCCTCCCCTGCAGCCTAGGAAAACGCTGCGTAAACCGTCAATGCAGTCCACTATCCTCTCCCAAGCAAGACTGGTGATTGGAAACACATCCACCGTCAAGCTTGGCAAAACAGGGAAGTTGCCTTGTGCAAGAGTCTGATCCAGATCCATGTAATCTGGAAATACTGGCGAGGCCCATTGTCGGAAGCCTTCGTCATCCTTGTGTTTTGAGCGATAAATCTCAATGCAAACTCGAGTTGGATGTGTATAAATGCGGGCATCCGACTCACACTTGGGCTCTTCGCCAGTTTGTGTAAGACATTGTCAAACCATCGTCAGCAGGGTGGAACTCGGGTCTTTCTAAAGAGTCCTTACACCATCCTATTATCTTCGTGAGTACATCCTGGTTACGAGTTTTCCAAGGCGTAAGATGAAGGTGTTGAACGTGCGACAGTTTGTCTGCCGGTTTCATCGAAAAGAAATAATCAGCAAAGTCCTCGAGGAGCTCGTTGAGATAGCAAATTTTCGGTAGAGGAGTTTTTGTGCCAAGAAGTGGAATCGCGTGCACACTCAGGCACAGTAGTGCATGTCGGGTCTTCCCTGAGGTAAGTTGTGATCTTGCAACAAGCTCCCGCGGAACGGGAGACATGGACTGTTCCATTGAGGTACGGAAGTCACGGTGAGAGAAAGCGATGGGTAAACAGGTGCGTGATGCGTGGTTCCAAGCGGATTGTTGTCGCAGACCTGGCCGCCGCTGAAACTAAGACCCGCCAAGATCAAAACATGGAAGCCCAGTACGTGAACAGAAAACGGCAGATACTTGACCACTGCGACTAAGTGCAAGAGAAACGTTATTCTCCGAGTGGAGTCATTGTATATACCAAGTGACCATTTCGTACCCATTCAAATAGTTTAAAACAGTTCAAAATCCATCATTAAAATGTTGGTTAGCGCCGTCCTCGAGGGTGCTGCACACTCGAACGAGTCGGATACATACTCATCCGGCATGACCGTATTGAAACTGATCACAAGGAAGCGTCCGTTTCTGGAGCATGTAAATCTTATGCTGCTGCCATTCGTACTCTTATGAGAAATATCCAGCCAAAGCCTCGCGCTGAGCTGGCGTCCAGCCTGGACGCCAGCCCATGGAGGGTTTGTGGACCCTATTGCAACTACGCTGGTCGGGGACATTGGCTCTCGCCCGTCGATGTGACGGAGTTGGGGAAGAAGTAGCTTAGCTCAGTGCGATGTTATGGAATCCTCACACAACTGAGCTCCCAGCCTACTATCTCATTACGCTGTATGCTACACCCTTTGGCGGGTCGATAGCACAATTGGTTTTTGTATCTGTCCAGCATTCACGCTTACAGAAGGTCCTCCGATCGATGGGTCGACTTCTATAATTTTTTTCTCTGTGGAGTAGCCAAGGGAAGAGACGCAAAGAGAGTTACGGACATAATATGAAACCCATAACACAAACGGTTAAGAGAATCGAGTATAAGTTGTGACATGAAAGGATTTTGTTTCTTGATCCCATGTACAATACCAATGGGCTTCCTGAGTAATACATTCTGCTCCCGCTCAGCTTCAATACTTGAAACATTCCGGGTGCCCTATCACGAAGGATATCAGCGGAAACTTGGCACATACAAGTGCAACAAGAGGACGTACGTGCTCTTTGCACAACCAACATCCCCTTCTGTCGCAGCCTAGGAAAAACGTCGCGTAAACCCTCAATGAATTCATCTATTCTCTTCCCATCAAGTCCAGGAAATGGATCTACGTCCACCGTCAAGTTCTGCAAACCAGGGAAATTGCCTTCTTGTGTAAGGATCCGATCGATATTCTTGTAACTTGAAAGTGCCAACGAGACCCCTTGTCGGAAGTTTTCGTCTTCATTGTGTTTTAACTGATAGGTATTAAATGCAAGGTCAAATTGGATGCGTATAAATGTGAGTGTCCGGCTGGCACTTGGGCTCTTCGCCAGCTTGAGTAGGGTATTGTCAAACCATTTCGCAGGATTCTTGACAATTAGCGTCGGATTGCCCGTGGTGTAATCGGTGTGGATTCCAATACTAACGTTATATGTTGCACCAAAATATGATAGGTTCGTCAGACGGGAGTAATTGACCGGGTCTAATATAATCAGGAGCTCCAATACCAAGTTTAGACATGATGGACGTACCATTCTTGAGGGGACTAAACTCGAGTGTTTCCAAGGAGTCCTTACAACATCCTATCAATTTTGCAAACACCTCCTGGCCACGATATTCATAATGGTGAGGCGTAAGATGGAGGTGCTGAACACGCGAGAGTTTGTCCGTCAGTTTGGTTGAGTAAAGGTAATAGGCAAAGTCCTCGAGGTCTTCGCAATAGAGATCTAAACACAATTTCTTCAGTCGTTTCAATGTTGAATGGCCCTCTCCCGGATCGGGTTCTCCTCCTTGGCCAGGGAAGCACAACTCCCCAAACTTCTTGTCTTCCACAAGAATAACACCACGCAACCACAGCTCCTCCACGCTTCCATTCAACAAACATCCAATCAACCACCTCGGCACATGAATATTCCGTAGTCCCACCGTACGTAACCCCGCCATTGTACTTCCATCGCCTCTCGTTCTGCCGTTCAGTAACAGCTTCACGGCTCTCTTCAACCCGTCCGAAACCACCTCCCAGTCAATCCACCCCAAGACAGTAATTCCAGTGATTACAAACTGAGTCAAGTTGGTGAGGAGTGGTAGCACTCTTTCTAGCGTATCATCCGAGTCTAGCCAACTCCACCTTTCACCAGGACCCACGAGCTGACTTAAGATCCTTATGTTTTGGATGTACTCGGCGTACTCGGGGTGCTTGGAAAGAACGCGGAGGAGATGTAGAGGGGAAATCCATTTCTTGGTAATGGAAGCGTCTTCCGGTTGGCGTGGAGCTATAGCAAGTTTTCGATAGAGGAGTTTTTGTGCAAAGGAATGGAATCGTGTCGACACTAGGGCACAGCAATACAATGCTGCTGGCTCGTCCCAAAGATGGGCTATGATGTTGTCAACGAGTTCCTGTGGAAGGGGGGACACGGACTGTTCCATTGAAGGTGCGGCCAGTGTGAGACAGAGAGGTGAACAGGGTTGCAATTGTAGTCACAATCGCAGATTGTTGCCGCTGGCCCAGCCGTCCCTGGAATCGATAGGCCTCATGGACCAAAACAGGAAAGCCCAATACATCTTAATATTTACAAACGACAGTGTGTTTTCCCACGGGGGATAAAGACGCTTCCCGATTGGCTGAAGCATTCACTCTTACCCTGCAACCATTTCGGGTCAACGTTCCTTTCGTGGATACTACGGCTGCTCTGCCCTCCTTCTTCACTTACCGCCACCCTCCCTCTGAATGTTGGCCTTTCTATCTGAACGTTGGCCTTCCTATGCGACTGCGACTGGCCGCCCACTCTTCGGAACTTACTAGGGGCCTGGTGGGCTGCCCGACGCAAGCCCATATGGACTCGAGCAGCAATCACTTCAGACAGGCTGCGGTATGTCCAACTTTCGGCAATTTAACAATTCTATTCACTCCACATAAATTCAGTTACTGGGTGAACTTATGTTCCCCTCCTCTTTGACGAACAGGAGATCTATGGTCCCTGTCAATAGTAATGGTACTTAGTCTGACAGTGATAACCGTCCTGTCGGTTGGCCATAGCATAAAAAAAAACAGAATTTGGCTGTGAGGTAGTCATTGTGTCCCTGTGCCTCACGTGTACCTATCCCTGAATGTCAGACGCGTCCCACCCTGAAGACGACCGCGTACCAGGTCCATACCTGAATGCACCAACTACAAACACACTCTTCTGCGACGCACCAGACAAACCTTTGCATTTTGACAGTCTATGTGAGCATCTGGCATCTATCATATGCATTAACCGCTTACTGATAGGGTGATTAAGGGTAGAAGATGTATTGAACACACCTCAACAACATCAGGCGCGTACCAGGAATGCACTCAGGGAAATTCAACTCGCAAATGTTGAAAGCCCTGAGCGCCGCCGTATTCCGCCTCCAAGACCTATTTCACCTACTCCAACATCTCGGAATGCCACCAGATATCAGCCCATATCTCTGTCAACAAGCCCGGACATCGAGAATCGTTCTCCTTTCGAATTTCGACGAGGCACACAGGTGAACCAAATGTTTTCCTTTTTTCCTTTTTCTTGCTAATAAGATATTCTTACAGCCACACTTTCCACTTTCCCCCGTATCTCAACCTCGACAGGTTCCCAACAACCGCTCCCTTGCCCAACAACAACGCAGAGCCCGTGAACGAGGAACTGCATCTACGCAACATTCATCGACATCACCAGTTCAGCATAGGAACCAGCGGTGAGTGATAGTCTTCAGCTTTGCTTAACCGCATGGCTGACATGTCTTCAGTTTTACTACGGAGTGTCCCTCCCCGACTGCGGCTAATACTCCGTTAACATTTCGGTGAGTTATTCTCTGTTTACTCAAGCAATATGTGGTGACCTCTTCAGCCGAAGTACTGTAACACCCCAGACAGCCGCTCCTGGACCGTCTGTCCTTCCAAGCCCACCACCTTCTTTAATACCTCAACAAGCTGTCTGCAACAATCAAGGTATGTTCCACCGTCTTAAATAGTGTGCCTATTCTGACTGCTTAATCACCCCAGTCCCGGTTTTAAATGAACACCATCCTCCAGTTGCTACTAGGCCTGTGCCTTTTCTACGGAATACAGCAGCACACTCACAGCGTAGAGGTGAGCCAATTTGGTTCATGTTCCAACCATAACTGATGTCGTTGTTCAGTTTCACGGGTTCCCGAACAGCATCACCCCTTTGGCAGTGCACGTCGACCTTATCAAGAACCGATTGAGCGGCATGACCTTGGGAGAATGGATGTTAGGTGTCCAAGCTGTGGGGCTCTCCACTGGCTTGATGAACGACTGAAATCGTCTCCGAGATCACGGCCGAAATTCGGCCTTTGTTGTAATTCTGGCAAGGTTCAGCTTCCCTTGCTACGTGACCCTCCCCCGGCTCTCCGCGACCTATTTGAAAGTGATAACGAGCAAGCAAAAGAGTTCAGGGCGAACATTTGGAAATACAACCGGGCTTTCGCGTTCACATCTGTGAAGGTTGAGGAGGATCATAGTATCAATTTTAGACGTGATGGTCGCCCTGCAGGAGAGCCGGTATTCCGTATACATGGAGAGCTTTACCATCGCATTGGACCTCTTATCCCCTCCCCAAATTGTCCACCTACATATGCACAGTTATATATTTATGATCCGCAAGCAGCTGCTGAACATCGGAGACAGAGTAACCTGGATCTTAATCCAAACACCCTTCAGATCCTTCAACACGTCCTTACAGAGCACCATCAATACGCCCCCGTTTTTCGCTATGCCCATGAGCTGATGCAGGAGTACAGTCCTGCAAATGATGTTTCAGTCTGTTTGCGGCTCATTCCTGGGCTTGACCGACGCCGCTACAACCTTCCGTCTGCCGATGAAGTTGCCGCAATTATCCCACGTAACCCCCGAGATATTCGACCTCGCGATATTGTCCTTCACCATCGCGGGGGAGGGTTGCGAGTCATTTCTGACCTCCACCCTGCATACACACCCCTCTACTACGTGCTTTTATTTCCGCATGGAGAAAACGGTTGGCATCCTGACCTTGAAGAAGAACACGAAGGGAACCGGAAGATCACCCAGACACGTTACGTTGCATTTCGGCTTCATGACCGGCAAGAGGAATTTGGAATTCTCCAACGAGGAGGCCGATTACTCCAGCGATATTTGGTGGACATGTATGCAATCATTGACCAAAACCGCCTCTCCTACCTTCGTTACCACCAGTCTGAAATACGAGCATGTCTTTATAATGGTTTGGAGGATGCCATTCTTGATCGCGATGAACGTCCGAACCTATCATCAGTTGGGCAACGTATCATACTCCCGTCATCCTATCCTGGTGGCCCACGTGATATGTATCAAAGGTTTCAGGATGCAATGGCAAT
The DNA here is from genome assembly GCA_018524395.1 of Podaxis carcinomalis. Taxonomy (NCBI): domain Eukaryota; kingdom Fungi; phylum Basidiomycota; class Agaricomycetes; order Agaricales; family Agaricaceae; genus Podaxis; species Podaxis carcinomalis. Next base: position 22,105 of record JAEUWJ010000037.1, read on the forward strand.
TGCACGCCACTTCCGACGGGTTGACTTATTCATCACAGTTACTACGAATCCCAACTGGCCTGAAATCACACGCGAGCTAAAACCAGGACAAACACCTTATGACAGGCCCGATATTGTCAGCCGCGTCTTTTTCCTGAAGAAAACAGCAATCCTCGACTACATTTGCAAGGAGGGTATTTTCGGCAAGGTTGTGGCTTATATATATTCAATCGAGTTCCAGAAACGTGGTCTCCCCCATATGCACCTTCTCCTCTTCCTCGAAGAACCATACAAACTCCTAACACCTGAGCTGATTGACTCCTGTATCCGGGCAACATGGCCGGACCCTGAAACTGAACCAAGTCTTTTTGAAACTGTGAAACGCTGTATGATCCACGGACCATGTGGTGAACACAACCCACGCGCAGCATGCATGGATCTTGACCACAACCAATGCACAAAACATTTTCCTAAACCATTCCGTGACTCCACTATAATCGACGAACATGGTTATCCTGTCTACCGCCGTCCAGATGATGGCCGAGTGTATGATATTGGTAATGGGATCTATGTCTTCCGTGCAGATAACCGATGGGTTGTACCATATACACCACTGCTTTCCGGAAGATTTGACTGTCATATTAATGTGGAGTGTGCAAGTGGTTCGACGGGAGGGTTCAAGTATCTGTTCAAATATGTTCACAAGGGCCCCGACTGTGTTATATTGGAGGAGGATCGTGATGATGAAATCAAACGGCACCTCAACGGTCGTTACATCTCCCCACCAGAGGCCGCATGGCGTATATTTCATTTTCCCCTTCATGATCAGAGTCCAACCGTTGTCCGACTTCAAGTCCATCTTCCCGGTCAACACATGGTTGTATTTGACCCTCATGAAGATCCCCAGGCAGTCCTCAACCGTGCATCACAGGAGCGTACCATGCTCAAGGCATACTTTGAGGCAAACTCAAACCCCGACTTACAACCAATTGCCAGCCGTTTAACATATCAAGAATTTCCGCAACATTTCGTGTGGCAGGAAAAGCTCAAATTGTGGAAACCGAGACAGCAGGGGTATGCCATTGGAAGGATGTATTTTGTGTCTCCGACTGCAGGAGAACGGTTTTATCTTCGTACACTTTTGACCGTTGTAAAGGGTAAGTCTCTTAATATCCAGTTAACCACAAGAGACGAAAATGTAATAATATGTAAATACCAGGTGCTTGCTCATTTGAACATCTTCGGACATATAATGGCCAAGTTTTTCCAACATTTCATGCTGCATGCCTTGCCCGTGGTCTCTTAGAAGATGATAACGAATGGCGTCAATGTCTTGCAGAGGCGTCTTTTATGCACACGGGTTCACAGTTGCGTCAACTGTTTACGATGATTCTTTTATTTTGCAATCCGGGACAGCCTCATGAACTATGGAATGAATTTCGCCATTCCATATGTGATGACCTCGAATGCAAACTTCATATTCTCGGACTCGCCAATCCATCAGATGAAGAAATATACGACTATGGATTATATCTCTTGGATCAAGCTCTCCAGCACTCAGGGAAGAGATTAATGGACTGGCCATCTATGCCGGTTAGTCATATTGACTGGGATCATCGCACAGAAAATCCAGTGATCGCCGAGCACTTATCTTATGACCCAACTGAACAACGTCAGCAACTGGAAGCTCAGGTTCCGCTACTCAATGAAGAACAATCCCATGCCTTCCACCACATCACCCAAGCTATCGATACATCTTCAGGCACATTATTTTTTATAAGTGGGCCTGGCGGAACCGGAAAGACCTTTCTCTATCGCATCATCTGTAACTATGTGCGAAGCAAAGGTGACATCATCCTTTGTGTCGCATCATCAGGTATTGCATCTTTGCTTATGCCTGGTGGTCGTACCGCACATCATATGTTCAAAATCCCAACTGAAACCCTCAATGATAGATCAACATGTGCAGTCGACAAAACCCACCGAAACCCACTTTCCCAGTTATTCCGCTCTGCAAAAGCAATTATTTGGGATGAAGTAAGCGCTCAGCATCGCTATGGTCCCGAAGCTGTAGATCGGATGTTACGGGACATTCGAGATAATGATCATCCATTTGGGGGCTTAACCGTGGTATTTGGAGGAGATTTTCAACAGACTCTTCCTGTTGTCCCACATGGCTCCCGAGGTGATATCGTGGATGCTACACTTCAACATTCCGATTTATGGCAACATATCCATCAAATCCACCTAACACAAAATATGAGGTTACGGCACGACCCCTCTGGGCATCACTTTGCACAGTGGTTGCTTGATGTTGGCCATGGGAGAACCGCACCTGGTGATGGAAAGATCTACATTCCAGATGAGCTGGTGGTACCAGATAGCCAAACTCTCATCAACTGCACGTATCCTGCAGTTAACTCCAATCCCCCACCAACCTCTGAATACTTCCTCGATCGCATGATTCTTGCCCCTCGCAATGCTGATGTTTCAGATCTCAATCACATGATCCTCGAGTGCATGTCTGGCGAAGAAAAGGTTTACTTTAGTGCGGATCAGGTTGTTAAGGATGACAGTGTGGACCAGAATTATGATCCAATACATGAACCGACAGTCGAGTTTCTACGGTCTATCAACGCTCCAAGTCTCCCACCAGGTGAACTCCACATCAAGGTCGGATGCCCGCTCATTCTTCTCAGGAATCTCGCACCAAAAAAGGGTCTTTGTAATGGCTCAAGAATGGTGGTGATCCGGATGTCAGAACGTGTACTCGAGGTCAAACTACTAGGCGGTGACCATCACAATGAAACTGCCTTTATACCTCGCATATCTCTTACCCCCTCCACTCTGCCAGACCACCCCTTTACAATACGACGACGCCAGTTCCCAGTTCGACTGGCATTCGCCATGACGATCAACAAATCCCAGGGTCAGTCAGTCAAATATGTTGGACTTGACCTTCGTACTCCTGTCTTCGCTCATGGCCAGTTGTATGTTGCTCTTTCTCGGGTGACATCATACTCAAATATCAAAGTCCTTCTTGGACCTGACAGTTACACTACTTCGTCATCCTTTCAGACAAGTAATGTTGTATATGATGAAGTTTTATTAGATTAATTGACGTCAATACATAGAATACATAATTCTATTCAGTTGCTGACAGACTATAGTAGAAACATCATGTAATCGCCATTTATGCCCAAAGGACCTCTGCGTTCCTGAGTAACTACTTCTCGAATTTTCTGGGACTTGAAAGTTGAGGCTTGAGATATAAAAGTGCCAGAGGAATACGCACTCAACTTCTGAGCTTACCTTCATCTTGCTACATCTATAACTCTGTACTTCAACTCTATTCTTTACTAGCAGTCGAGATATGAAGCTGTCGTCAGACAAGGGATGCGCCCTTATCACTGGAGTCGCTCTTTTGATGAATTGCCGTGTTCTGGATCACAACAAACCCCATCTCTTGACTTTTGATGCACATGTTTATGTTCCTGGGAAGGAATATCAACCTGACGAGTTTCTTGCTGTTGTTCGATTCTATGCTCACAATACCGACGTCTTCTTGGCGAAAGGGCCCGATGTTGGCCCATGCTTCATACATGCAACAGTACGGAACAGTTCTTATTTGTCATGGACTTCAGCTAACACCCACGAACATATTAGATTGCTGCTATGCCAACTGATGCGAATGCATTAGCTACCCCTGGCGTGCATATCTCAAAGTATGACTTCATCTGTAATGCAATGCTGGTGAGCTGCATTCACTTTTTCTTATACATTGGCAGTCCATAGCTTTACTCATTGATTTACTTAGCTAATCCCCATGGGATCGGTTGAGGGCTATCTTCCAGAACCCTCCCAGTTAATTGCATTTGGTACTGTGAATGCGGTCGTGAAACATACTTCCAAGAAGTTGGTGTTCACCATTACTCCGACGCAGTATATGCTTGGATTGAAGGATGTTTCAAGCTCGCCTCGCCAGCCGTTCCCTATTCGCTGCAAGATTGACCTTACGTCTTCTCGCTACATGAAGGGTGATGGAACGCCCTGGGCCCCTGACATCAAACCAAATGGACGTGTTACGGTTTTCGGTGCGATTACACGCTTAGTTCGGGAAGGTGGTTCAGGCACCCGTGCCAACTGCGTCAAATTGGCTGTTAATGAAGTTGTACATTGCGGAGGAGGTGGACTGCTTTTCCCGACAAATAAGGCTGATATTGGTGAGCTTTTCTATGATTATAACCCTATGACATCTTATTCACGAGTATTATGCTAGGATCACCACTCCAGGGCAAAGGGAAACAACCCACTCCTGAGTCACCCTTGAAGTTCTCCTTTCGTGATCTTCATCTGCCAATGCTCAACCGTAGCTCTCAACTCTCACCAGTCTCGCCAGTCTCGCCAGTGATCCCACAGAAGCGTTCGAGGAATGAAGATGCGACACCTGCTGAATCCGGGCCAGATACCGGGGGTAACATTGACTCTGAGTCTACTCGCCCTATGAGGATAAGGTTACCTGCCACCAAACGTGGTCCTGGGTCATCATAGAGCCAGAATTACATAGTTAGTCTTCGTTGATATTCAAGAGTTCTTCATAGTGAATGGTATTCTATTTTGATTCCAAATTTTCAACAAACAAACCCGTGCGAAGCACGGGGTGCCCGCTAGTAAAGCATCAAACGGCAAATACGAGTTTCTCAACATGTGGCCATTTCGTGGTAATGCACTATATCCAAACAGTCGAAACAGTTCGAAATATCATTAGACGTCAAAGTCCATCCTCCAAATCCAATCATCTGCGCATTTATTGCAAAGCCAAGACAACGCGGCCAGCAATCTTACCCTCACCCAGATCGTGATAGACCCTCTCAAGATCATCGATCGGCTTGAGCTGGTAGTGAACCTTCACGGCTCCTGTGGCCGCAATATTGACACACTCGATTGCATCTTGACGGTTTCCGACATACGAGCCATGGATGGTTATACTCTTGAACACCGTGAAGAAGATATTGGCGTCGAGAGAGGCTTTCGCAGGCAAACCAACAGCCATCAAACGACCGTTATCGCGGAGATAATCAATCGCCTGAGCATATCCACTCGACTGCGGAACATTAACGCGACGAAAATATGGCTCAAGACCTCGGAAGAACGTACCGAAGCCGTAGTGACGACAGTTGCATGTGCACCCTTTCCGTCCGTGACGCGTTTAATCTCAGCTGTGATATCCTGGCACGTGGTGAAATCGATCCAGTGATCGGCTCCAAGGGATAGGCAAAGCTTGCGTTTCTCTTCACCGCCATCTGCAAGCGAGGCGTTAGAGTATCACGTCAAGTTGGGCGGTGGACGCACCGATAGCAATGACTCGACGGCCCATGTATTTGGCGTATTGAACAGCTGGGAACCAACATCAGAGTTGGAACGCATTTAGAAGTCCAGATTAAACCAACCAAGGTGACCAAGGCCGCCCCCAGCGCCAGGGAGTACAACCCAATCGCCTGGATTCGTATCGCTATATTTCAATGCACGATATACCGTCAAACCCTAGCTTGATGTGAGCATTTCTTTGGAGGACACAACGAGAAAAACGCACAGCACAAAGTAGAGATGCAGCTGCGGCGCTCTCCAGTCCATCAGGAATAGGGGTCACGCAGTTGACGAAAGACACCTGGACACATGAATATATACGCGAGATTTCGTGGAACGCGAGTGCTTACGACGTATTGCTGGAAAGTGCCATCAACAGTGTAACCGCTAAGTCGGACGTGCTCGCAATCTGTAGTTCATTAGATGGCCGATCGGAATAGTAACAAAGCAAGTCCACTCGCTCTGCTCATGGGCGTTCCTGCACTGTTCGCACTGGAGACACCTAAAGAAAGAACACATTTGAAATCACATCACAGGCAACGTCACCAATGGACACCCACGAATATGCGATCCACTTCACACCAACACGGTCTCCAATCTTCACGGGGCTGTTGACTGTATCATTCCCAATGGCCACAATATCTCCGACCCCTTCATGTCCACCAATCAGGGGTGTCTTGGGCGGGACAGGCCAGTCTCCCATTGCGGCGTGTAAATCGGTATGGCAGACACCAGTACAGTGCATTTGAATAAGGCATTCACCGGGTTTGAGGTCCTGGGGTTGTTTCACAGGTACGTCCGATTTAACTTGTACAGCCCCGCCAGATTTCTGTACAATGGCAGCCCTTTGGGTCTTAGGAATTTTGACGGCCTGCGGGTGAGGTGTGGTGGTGGACGTTTTCTGAGACATCGCGAGGTCGATGGCGAGTTGTTGTATGAGGAGGGATGTAGTTGCAAGTCCCGCAGATATGAAGCGACGCTGTAGTCGAGGTAGAACCCGAGGACTAGAGCTGGCTGTAGATCTGAGTGAAAGGTGGAGGGATATTGGCCATATACCCGTCGAGGTGGTGGGGTTTTATACCACCCTAGGTTTAGGGGAGTTGGGTCTCCAATTCGTCACATCTATGATCAGTAGTAAACGGCTTGTGAGACATCGCGTATTCTAGACCGTTTGGTTAGCGTTTGCTATGCTGTTTGGCCTTGCGGGGACGGACTTTTCAGTCTGGAACGACTCGGTAGTTGAAAGGTTAGGTCGAGAACGAGCTGGTGCCTTTTATCTGTCAGCCGTAGACATTGGATGTTGGCCTATTCTTGGACAGACGCGATATAGTGCTATAAATAGCGTGGCTAGGCCATCGGGCCTGTTGGCTACTGAAGGATGTACGCCCGAGCGATGTGTTCTGGATCACAGGTTGCTGATTGCCAACGAAGCCCTGACTTCCGGGGATGTTCAAATGCAGGAGAATCCCTTGATGAAGTGGGACCATCAGAAGGGCCTAGGCTTCGTTTCGTCCACCTGATGATGACAGAAGTGCAGTATGAAAGATGGAAAGAGGAGCGGGCAAAGTTTAAACCTCGAGTGGAAATTGCAGAAAACAAAGTGAGGAGAAGATAAATGGATGAATGTCGGATCCCGAGGAGGGTTGCACAAGGAATACTCTTGTTGCCCCACCACATGGGAAATTTTTGCTTGGGAAAGCCTGCCATTTACTGCACAAGAATACCTTGCAGGGGACCAAAGACTGTCATGCCCAAGCATGACTTTGTGGCGTTATTAATTGTCAGGCAAGTGCATGAGGTCACGGGTTGGGCATGATCTGGAGGATCATTGAAAAAAGGGGGTCGTGTAAAATTGCTTTCAATGTTGAGGTACACTGTAGAGAACGCCGATGAGGAAACCGGAACAGATTTGCTACCTGGTTGGTTGCCCGGTGATTGGTCCGAATACTACGCCTTAGTCAGAAGATATCACGCTACAGCGAGCCGAACGGATGGGCTTGTATAAATGCATCTGCTCGAGGCATTCAGTATCAGGAGTGTTGATTGACAGCTAACCCGGGAACAAAGGTAGAATGATTTACAATGCGATTGGCTACGAAATTGAAAAGAGTGAGAAGAACAGGGGACTTGGGGGCCTTAAGGCGAATGTTTTGAGTGAGGAAGACCAGACACCCGGGGTCGAAGCGAGGGAAAGAAGAGAATCCTCATTCCCAACAGGGTGTGGTGTCGTCATCGAGGGTCTAGACTCGCGGTTAATTAGTGTTGGAGGGTGGCGGCCAATGAGAGCTGGCGTTAATGAAGAAGGGCGAATGACGCTAGCTGATGGGAAGGTGGGCCGAAGACGGAAGGAGCCAGGACGATGTGGCCTGAAACGATGATCAGCTGGCAAGTCGATGTGGAGCCGCCGACTGAACCTCCGGCCTTTCAACTCGCATCGCCGAGGGCCCGCATGGGAGCCACCGCATCTACAGCCTTGCATGCCGTACCGGCCGGACATGGTTGTACAGATGAGGAGAGTTTGGAAGGCGACGTCAAGTTCCCACGGAAAGAATGACGTCATGAGAGAACGTGGCCGGAAGCAGCGGAGGCAAGGGATGGGGAAGAGATTTAGGCAGCGGGGAGCGGGGAGCAGGGCATGGACGTAACAAGGGCGCGGGTCAGGAGGCGGACTGGCGGGACTGTTGTGAGAGAAAAGGCGGTGTGGCGTTTAATTACCTGATTTGTTGCTCGGTGTGGTGGGATTTGACCCGTCTGTTGGCCGTGCTCGCCGCCCTCACCTGCGCACCGTCCTCGCTGCATTGGAGTGAAGTGGGCCTCATCACTATCGTCGAGGTACTGTTGATTACGTCTACTGAACTCATTCCGGGGCTGGTTCTGTCGTGTTTCCCATACTGCAGACTCTGGAGACCGCGAGGAGAGGTCAGTGGAATCAGGGCTTGGGTTAAGCGGAATTTTTAATCTCGACAATTGGTGCCTATATATGGATTCACTGCGAACAGTGAGTTGTCTTCATGCATCACACTCACAATAGCTCTCCCTCTTACAGGAGAAATTTCCACCAGCCCCTCGTTTCTCGTCCGACTTCTGCTCTTCCCCAGTCTCCGTCTCCTCCAGCCCAGCCCACCAACGATGACATCGAGGCAGTCATCCAAATGGCCACTTCTGCTAGGCAGACCCCAGATGGCCGCTCCGGACCTCTCAAGGACACAAGAACGCAGCTCTTCGTAGGCAATGTGCGATGTTTCTTGATCTTCCTCCTTCTTTCGCTCACAAACCTTCCCAGCTTCCTTACCGTGTACGCTGGCAAGACCTCAAGGACCTCTTCCGTCGTGCAGGCACTGTCTTGCGTGCAGACGTTTCACTCGGACCAGATAATAGATCCCGTGGCTATGGAACAGTGCTGCTTGCCACTGCGGAGGACGCTGGCCGTGCTATTGATATGTTCCACGGCTACTCGTGGCAGACCAGAATACTTGAGGTTCGCCCAGACAGGTTGCCACCAGACTTCGATAGTCCCCTTTCAGCTCCGGTCCCGAACTCACTTCCCCCTCCCCAATCCTTCTCCGCGCCTTCCTCCGTTCCCCTCAGTTCTCCATTGGCCTCAGCTACACATATTACAAGCCCATCTCGGAGCGTTCGTGCTTTAGCTGATGACCTCGACTATAACTCTATCTTTGGATCCGAGGCATCTAGCACGGCGCCATCTTCGGCGTGTCGCAACCTTTTCGTTGGCAATGTACGTATACTCTAACGATCCGAATCCGCGAAAACGCCTCATTTACACATTCCGTTAGCTTCCCTTCCACTGTCAGTGGCAAGATCTCAAAGATCTGTTCAGGCAGGCAGGCACCATCATTCGCGCCGACGTTGCTCTCGGTCCAGATGGTCGCTCTCGCGGGTTCGGGACGGTCGTGCTCGCTACAGAGCAGGATGCTGAGCGGGCGGTTAAAATGTTTAATGGGTAAGCCGTGGTGACACTTGTTCGCAGAGCTTCCTTACCACCGTCTTCCCTTGTTCCCTTTCCGTCAGGTATGAGTACAATGGACGTACTTTGAAGGTCCATTTCGATCGATATTCACATCTAACCCAGCCCTCTACTTCTCCAACCCATGCGACGTTCCACCAAGCGATGTCGTCAGCACCAGTCGGCCAACCATCGTTCACTACGACGATGACGACGCGGCCCAACCATATTACCCTTCCATTAGGATACCACTCAGAATTCTTGCCTCCTTCTGGACCATCATCTCCTTATGATTTATACCAAACAAAAGTGCCGGTGTTCTCACAACCTCTGCACTCCCAGGACGCCCATCCATCGGGCGGATCACAGCTACAAGGGCAGCTCCTACAGTCGCCACCGCGATCGCTCCAAGACAACGATGCGCGATCACTGAGCGATGTAGACTCGATTTCGACCAAGCTCGCTTCAACATCCATCTCGACCAGACCCGGTGTTATATCGCCGCCGCAAGCTAGCAAATCGGCAATATTCAATAGTAGCGGATCAACAAATGCTGCTCCGCCCAATGATACATGGAACAATGCCACTCCCCAGGTTGAACTATCCCAGGCGCAGCCCCAAAAGTCGAATACTGTGAATAACACCACGACCGCCACGACAACCCCTTCGCAAGGCCAACACCCACACCACCCAGGACCTATCTCACTCCCACCTCCAACCCTTCCATTCTCTCTGCCACCCCACACGCTATCGCCCCTCCATCGCCCCGGTATGCCTGTTGCTATCTCGCCAATTCAACACCCCACCATGGGTTCTCCTCTCCATCACCCGTCCACCTACTCTCCTCGTCAGCAAATTGTTCCAATGACACCCCACGGACTCCCGCCAATAACACCCTCCATGCCTCCATTCATCTTCCACCCTGCACCCGCACCCGCATCACCTACAGCCTCCGCACATACCCCCGCTGCACACATGCCCATGTACGGGACGTCATCATTCTCCCCAACGGTCGCGATGTCTCCAGGGACATTCTGGGGACGTCCAGGGAATCATCATCCGAACCCATTCATCAACCCCGCTGTGGGCGCACCTGTGCATATTCATTCGCCAGGAGCTACCCGGCAGAGTGGGAATGTGAACGCAGGGAATGTTGGTGGAAGCGCATACTTCTACGCGCCGCCCGGACCAGGACGAGTTGAACCGACGGGATACTTTGATCCTGTGTATCTCCCGACTGGGTCACAGCATTCAGCGGGGCTTGGACCGAGTGGGTTGGCGAATGAGATCTTGGAGGAGGAGAATGAGTCTGCTGCGGAGGAACAGGATTCGGGTGAGGTAGATGGTGCAGACACAGGGAAGGAAGCGGGTGAGGGTACACCGTCGACCGATGGGAGTCGTGAGACGGACGATGCGATTGGGAGGAGCACATCGCAGGATTCGACAGGGACGAAAACGAGTACGGTTTCAGAAGCGACGTCGTGGTATAACAGCGAAGAGAGTGGTGATGAACGGACTAATTGGGATGGGAGAAGGTCGGGAGCTGTGGGATCCAGTACCAGCCTTGCTGTTTCGAACAGCACCGATTCCGGGTCTGGTAGTGGGAGCGCAAGTGGTAGTGGGACCGGAAGTGGCTTGGGAGTCGGAATCCTTGGCGAGGGGAGGAAAACCATCTCGCGCACGCACTCAATGTCGGGTGGGCCCAAACCTCTCTTTTTGAATGCATATAAACCCGATTCGGATCCTCCGACGCGAGCGACTAGCTCGGGACATGACGAGCCTATGAGTACAACTGTAACGTCCAGGGTGTCGCCGAATGCAGTCCGGGGATGGCCAGTTTCATTTGGTCCTCTCACTGCCCAGTTGAAAGGGAAGGAGCAGCAAAAACGAGGTGAATGAGGAATGGGTTGGTGGCTTATACCAGTTCGTGGACACTATATGCCTTACTGAAGGCAATCGTTTATTCATGAAATATCAGGAGCTTCCAAGCATATGGGGAGGGTAACTCCGTCTAATTTTGGGCTTAGAGGTGTAGATAGGCATTTCGTTTTTGGCATTGGTATTGGCAACACCTGGATGGAAAAACTGGAGGGCGGAGTGTGGTCCCCGAATGTATGTGTAATCGTGTATTTCTGCTATTGTTTTTTTCTCTCTCTTTGCCCTGTCCCTTCTCCTCTCTTCCCTGTATCCATCTCATCGGTCCCTCTTCTCTATTCCCATGTGCTATGTGGACTTGCTGATCGCCAACCTCGTCATTCTCATTGTCCCTTTACCCCTTCTGCCTTTCTGTCCGGTATAAAGTATCTATATGTCTTTTCTCTCTCCCATTGCACTGGCTAGTTTGTTTGCTGACTCCTGACTCTGGTGGTTATTATCTCCTTCCACTCTCTGGCTTTGTTCGCATTATGGTTACTACAATCGACGGTCTTCCATTCTTAGTCGCTTGGGTTTCTACGGCACATATCCACAGTAGATTCACTGTATCATCAGTTTCGTTCATTCAGGTTGGGTTCGGTTTCATGGCCACGTTTTCCTTTATGTATTTAGTCTACTTTTTGGGTCTCAGCCCCCTCTTCTGAAGCGATCAGCGCAATCCAAAACAAGCCATCTCTTGCTTTCGCATTCCCCTCGGAAACTCCCCGGCCCCACCACGACTGTGGGGGCATCGGATTTCTAGACTCACCAAGCTGACTTCTTTGACCAAAAGGAGGTTCTCAGAGTACACCGATTACATCACATATGAACGAAAAACCACAACAGGTCCGACGCCGTCCATATTAAAAGACCTGAACATTGAAGATTTAGATATTCAGGAATTCGTGTGGTGGAAATGAGTGGAGACGAAAGCAAAGCAAGGCGTACTCATTGGGCAACGTGGAGCGGGAACCAGATGGATGAACCGTATGGGTTGCAGTTGATTGGTACACATCGTTAATGCATGATGGAGTCCCCTGGTTAGAGGTGTTCGGTTGAAACGGGGAGGCCTTGCTTGCGCCTATTTATGACGTTTTGGTAACGTTATGGGGTATGAGATGTTAAGGCGCATGTGGCGTGCCGAGCGGTTCACAGCCGAGGTATGCGGGGGTAGGCGTGTGTGACTGGATGATCTGCGTGGATATGAGCGTCGCTTTTTGGCGATCGCTGTCATGTCTTCTGTGCTCGCTTGCACCTAGGATGTAGGCCCTGTAGATAGGACCTGTTAGGTGTTGTTAACTTGCTCAGTCACTTGGCGGGCAGGTAATCCAATGAAGAACTACTGCCCGTCGAAGAACTACCTCTAGTAGATCCCGGGATTACTAGACAAGTGGAGTGAAAGTCCCGGCATCCTGGGATAGTGGAAACGTGGAGGCGTGGAGTGGAGTGCGACGGGAATTGGATTTTACGGAACATCGTGCAAATCATGAATCCGGGTTGTGTGAGTCGTAAGTGGCTCGGAAATGAAGGCGAGGGCTCTTGAAGCAGATTGCTTATGACCCCAATATCCTCGGCATGTGTACAGTTGAGCGAATGTTCTCAAGCCTAGATGCGTAGGGAGTAAGTCTATAATGGTTAAGCAACTTTCAAGATACGAGGAATATTAACTACTCTAGCTGCCTGTAAGGATGTCTCACGCGACGAAGTTGGCGTCTGTCACGATGATCGCAGCTTTTTTTTACGCTTGTCAAACAGAAAAAAAAACCATACCGAGTAACATGAAAGCGACGACGTAAGCCCTTCCAATAAAGTGGGTAGGTCTAAAGAGTGGTGACATGTCATTCTCTGCGAAGGTTCAGATTGCCCACATCTCCATCACCAACGTCATAGCAGCTAAACTCAACAAAGCCGTGTAGGCTCTACCCATTCCGGAGTGATATTTTGAGAACGGCTCACAGCAAAACGATCTTGGTCTACCTAGAATGCCAAGTGGTACTTATTACAGTCTATACAAGAGAAATGGACAAATGACCGAACACCAAGATGTTACCAACTTTTGAAGTCCTCGCTTTTCAACATTCATTTGCATGTATGATCTCCGAGCTCGCTCGTCGGCTTTGCCACACTACGGCACCCCTGGCTGTGCTAAATCAAGCAGGAGAGTCGCATTCCACGAGTTACCATTACTGTTCGAGGATGGCTTGTAGTTAACCCGACCCTCTTCCGAGGACCTCACACAAATTGAAATTGAATTAACTGAGGTGATTGCCAGCCCCAAATCTCGCTCCCGCCGTTATCTGATGTGCACATGGATACATCCCTGGCAGCAACGGAGCGAGGATATGACTCAATATACTGTCCACGGAGGTTTCTGGACAGGAGGTTGACTGGGGTGCGAGCCGTGCTTGACCTGCTCTGAAAACCCCGCACGGCATCAGGCCTGCAACTGTAACAGGGGATGCTTTTCGCTCTTTTGAGGCACGCCATATTTCGATCAACTTACATCCCCTATCTCCATTTCCCATATATTTACTTCTCAGCGGTTCGCTCCTTGGATGGTTCTTTCGACCCGGTGGATGGACAACGTGGTCCACTTCCTTCCCCACCAGCCCCTTGCTGCTTCTTTGGTATTACATCCCTTAAACACTCATGCCAGCATTTCAAGCATACAGGAATACATTCCCGTCATCAATCTCATACGTGATCGGTATTTGAAATGCTACTCTTGACTCACGAGTTCTTCCCGGAACGCGGACCACTTGGTCTTGACCATTCCCCAGTGACCGGTCGCTTGAATTGTCGGTCGTTCGCTTGCACCCATCATTCCCACAGTGGGTACTCGCACCATGTGGACAATGAATTATAATCGCAAGGAATCCCTTTGAAGCTGCTCACAAGACGAAAATGCGTGATTTCTGCGTCCAATTCAGGTTCAACGAACTCGAAGCAACTCCTGCACACACTTGTCTAGGCCCAAACTTTGAACCCAAACTTAGAACCATGCTCCCTTATAAGCAGACGCTTAATTGATACCATCCTTAAAGTACTCTGTGATTATGCGCAATTCCTGGTTTTTATCCCTCGCCCTTACACTGCCTTTCTGTGGAGGAACGAGTGCAAGCCTTGTCGATGACATAGTGGATGCCATAACCCACGCCGTGGATTGTGGTTCATGTCATGCACTCTTGGTCCCTATTAAGGGACTCGCTGGGCTGGGTGATGCCGCGTTCTCCTCAACTATAATTTCTGTTTGCAAGGCTCTCGGTGTGGGTAATGTTTGCGGTGAAATCAAATTCGAGAACTAATGGGACATATTCCCACTTCCATTTTTCAGGTAGAAGATGATGACGTATGTGAGGGCCTTATTTCTCAACAAGGCCCTATCCTTGCGCACGACCTACGATCCATCTCTCCCTTTGAGCAAACATCCACCAAACTATGCGAAGTATTGTTTGGTTTATGCCAACCTCCTGACGTTAATGAGTTTGAGTTCCCGCTCCCCGTCCCTCCTGCGAACCCAAAGCAATGGACAAGTCAAGGCCGTCAGCCATTCCAAGTCGTTCACTTCAGCGATGTCCACATAGACAGACAATATACAGTAAGTCCCGGCTGACTTGCCAGTTGTAACGGGCTCGCTTACCGGCGAGGAATCTTATAGCCTGGTGCGGAGGTACAATGCACCAAACCAATTTGTTGCAGGAATTATGCAGATGAAGCTGGTCAGCCCATCAGGATGGCTGCTGGAACTTTGGGAAGCCACAACTGCGATACATCTACTGGTTTGGCACAAAGCATGCTTCATGCCGCTTCCATTCAAGAGAACTCTTTTTCGATCTTCACGGGTGATGTAATCGAAGGTGAACTCTATGGGGACGTGAAGACAGAACCACTGACTATATCCATCGTTAGCCGATATTTGGCTGGTAAATCGCACCGGTGTTACCGATGAATTAACCCAGTTCAATCATGAAATGCAAGTGCTTATGGATGCACCAGTCTTTCCCGCGATTGGTAAGAAGACTCTTTCTATTTAGTAGAACAAGTGACGAGGGCTTTGAGTACAGGAAATCAGTTAGTACCTTCCCTAACTTTTCTCCCTCTATCTGGAACACAACGTATCTGTCGACGTCTAGCGATGCAGCTCCGGTGAACAGCTTCCCACGAAACACTACCTCAGGGGCGTCTTCACAATGGGTGTTCGATACCCAAGCTGCTGGCTGGTCGGTATGTCTCGCTGTACTTACTAGTTAGTAAGCTGTCAAGGGCTTACCTTGGTTTTAAGAAATGGCTTGACGCTTCTGCGACGAATTCCGTACAACACATGTCCGGAAGCTACTCTGTCCTCGCTCCCGGCACTAAGCTTCGGTACGCTTCCTTTCTTTTGTCTTCCCTCTGCTCTTGGCTGCACGATCGTTCACTTTCCCGCAGTATCATATCCATTAATACCATCTATTGGTACAAAGCCAAGTAAACGTCTCCTTGGGAAGAATGAGGTTGATATCTTACTCTTCCTAGTTTTTGGCTCTTCGACAGCGATGATCTCCAGTCCGTATCATCTATTAGAATCATGACGTTCGATTCACCAATCCACCGTTCAGACGAGATCCCAACGGAATCCTTGCTTTCGTTGCCGAACAGCTTCAAGCCGCAGAAGACGCCGGCGAGAGGGCATGGATCATCGCACATATGCCGCCGAGTACGAGCGATGCGTTGCACGATCAGGTGCAGAATTCCGCTACTTTGGTTGTGGCCACTTCTAACCAGCCGATCTAGTCAAACTACTTTGATCAGATTGTCCAGCGATACAAGAATACCATTGCAGGACAATTTTACGGACACACACACCGCGTGAGTCAGCACCAAACTTCGGCAGTGACTTCCTCTGATGGTCAACCAGGATGAGTTTGCTATCTCTTATTCCAACTACGATAACCGCACTGCGGAGAACGCAGTGAGCACAATGTGGATCGCGCCATCCTTGACCCCTCGAAGTGAGCTCCGCAAATCTTTTTACCGGAAAATAGGATGACGGACTGGACTTGGATAGGTGATAACCCGGCCTTTAAGGTATACGACGTGGATCCAGATACCTATGAAATCATGGATGCCAGAGTATTCATCAGTGCGCTTTTCGCAGTGTTCATACCTCATTTACTCTGTTGATGTTTAAACCTGAAGGCGACCTGGCAGACCCTTTATTCCAGACCAGTCGTAAGGAAACCACTTGAAATCGGCGACCTTAGTCTTGCGCTCAGTCGAATTTCACAGCCCAATGGAAACAATACTATTCCGCTCGCGAAGTCTACGGATCCGCCATTCCTGGTGGCTGGCCAGCCAACACTCCATTAACACCCGCATTTTGGCATAAAGTTACGGAGGCATTCGAACAGGATGATAGCCTGTTTCAGAAGTTCTTAGAATTCAAATCAAGAGGCGTAGATGTGGAGGTATGTGCACCTGGGGACTGTAAGGACAATGCACTGTGCGCTCTGCGTGCAGGAAGGGCTGAGGATAATTGTGTGAGTATCTTGTCTCTGTAGATTTGGAGCTCACATTCGCATTTGAATTTGAATATTATAGCACGTCACACAGCCTGGGCTTAACTTCCGAAGGAGAGGGCTTGGTCAGGTCCCTGGACGGGTAAGGCGGGTCGCTGAACATTGTGAGGGTGCGGACTTGGGAACGATATTTTCGCAAATGCCGAGTAGAGTGGTGCGTCCGCTATGAACTTGCGTAATCAATGCTGATGATACGGAACTTCTCTAGGCTGAACTCGACACCAAGGAGCTAAAGGCACGATTGAGGAACCTAGTTCCTCCCGAAGTGGCACAGTGATGCAAACAAGGTTGGGCGACAGCTTGGTGTCAGATTGTACTTGTCAAGGGAGGACGTGAGGTTATGAATGAAACGTCGACAGTGTATTGCGTCTCCCGCGAATCTCATACTAAGGGCGTCAAGAGCCCCAGAAATAAACAGGATAAAATGGGAGGGCATGTTCTCTGACTTCCTGAGATCGATGCTTTGTGTACAGAGTTTATACGGGAACACGCGAGACCTTGATACATAAGTTCACGAAGGAATCTATTACGTGTCCTGCATATAGTGCAGGTCGGACATAGTCCCGCAGTTGGATCTTGCTGGAAAGATACCCTTGTGAAACACCTCGGGCTATTATGAGTTGCGAGCGACAGGAGAAGGTCATGCTGTCACATGAGCAAGCCATACCTTCGAATTGTTCAGAATTAGTGAGGGGCGGTGGCGCTTGAAGTAATTGAAGAGAGATTCCCGGAGGTTAAAGGATCAGTGTATCCGCTCAATTTAGAAAGGGGGAGAAACAAGTAGGGGCTTGGGTAAATTATAGTTGGCGGCGGCTCTTCTACTAATGTTATATTAGTGAGACCCTAGAAACGTGATGTATCCCCAGCGGTTTAGCTCAAAAGCTCAAACTCTAGCCTATACCAACGGATACGCAAAATGGTGCGCATCGTATGAAAATGATCTTTACCGAGCGATTCGGTGTAGGCCTGTGCGTCTAGTTAAGGGCCTGTGGAAGACAATGTTCAGACCTCTGGAAGCTGGAGCCCTCGAAGTTCGATATGTGTTCAAAAGGTCAGCTATGTCCTCTTATTGCTGGGCTATTTGTGTGTATTGGGTTCCAAAGGTCCCGATCACGTGCTCTCAACTCGGAACGAGCTGTCGCTGTCTGCAACGACCACGAGCACCACCGCACCAACGACTCCGTCACCAAACTTTTTCGACTGAATGGCGTCTCCCACAACAGCATCTCAAACAGAACTCAAGGCAAACAGGGTTCCGCTGCACTGGCGCGATGGTTGCTCTGCGTGAGTTGTAAACACCCTACCCGGAAATATGCAGTACTCATGTTATGTTTGGAATTTTGGGACTTGGAATGGAACTCGGGCGTGCTTGTGCTATGAATGTGGACATTACACTGTATGGTGGACTTCTGAATGGACTGCCTCGGGATACGTTATGCGACATTGATACCGGACGTTTTGTTATGGGCCTCTTGACGTTTCGTCGGACGAATGTGCTCGTGACTATACGGGATTCCTTTTGTTGCGACTTGGCATGCTGAAATTAGGCTCTTGATCCCGCTGAATGTTTGCCGGAAGAAGAACTACTACCTTCCTTGGGAATGTGAGCACGAGCGCCACGAGTATGAGCGGTACGTCTTCCATTCGATATTCATTAAACCCACAAGGGCAATTTCTTAACAACATATGGACTTCTTTCTTAGGTGCCAATATGAAGAGTGGGTTCAACTTGTGATTTTTGTAGAGTTTTTCCGGAAATTGACAGTTTGGTGATTTAGTTATGTCCGACGGATGAAGGTGTTGGCAAAGAAGAAGGCTGAAGCTGCTGATGAGTAGGACACCTTGGCGAGAAGCTGGAGACTTGTGTAATGGAGCATTGATAAGACGGTAATAATAGATCCCTTGCTTTCTTTCATAAGGTCGTTTTGGTCTTGGATCGAGAACAACGGACTCAGCATTGCAGATTGATGAGTTTATCATCGACTGGTGGTGGAAATGGATTTTAGTTCGGAACTGTGAAATTGACATATGGAACAGCTCCCGAAATGAAACCGTAGTTCAATAGTGAATTGAGTGCTCTCTGCTCTGGCTTAGCCGCTTAAGAATCATTGCAACGCATCTTATACACATCAGATTGTACATAGTAATGGTAGGGGAAAGGTGTAAAGGCATAGGAAGGAGGTTAGAAGAAACAACCACGGGACAATGCCACTGGGAGGCCAGACAGTTCAAACAAATGTGAGCCTGGGTCCTGGACCAAGTACTATAGCCTACCGATGAAGCTTCGTCTCTCGTTCACAAATTCTTGATAGACCAAAGTGACCCAGGTTTCGCCAAGGTACTGACTCAAAACAACCCGATCATCGAGGCCTAACTCTTCTTTCCTTCGCTTGGCAAGGACGTAGGCCGGCTCGGCATACTCTAAGGGCCCACATATGACAATCTCGTATTTCTGTATGCGCTCTGTTTTGTTGAGTAGTAGGGATTGGTTAACCGCCCAAAGAGGAGCCATGCTGTTGGCTTCGCAGAGTTTTCGCACCCTGGTCATGGTCGGGTACGAGATGACATCCTCAATCTCCCCGTCACTGAGATATGTATTCGCGCTGGTGAGGAAGGAAACAGGTGGGCGTTGTTTTAGGGCTTGCGAGTTGAGAGTGCCGTGCATTGGGCCCAAGGTGATCTTTTCGAGGTGAGGAGGGAGAAGTGGTTGAAAACACCGCCATAAATGCTGGTCCAAGTAAAGAATAGTTAGGGAGCGTAATTCAGTACAGAAGCTGAGGAGGGACCCCAGAGCTGTGATAGGCCAGTGGTTGGAGCCGTAGAAGAGATCGCCTTGATCACGCGGATTTCTACCAATGTAAAGATCTCGGACGAGGAGCAATCGGTTGTGGGTACGCTTGTTGGGTTCGTCATGCCTTGCGACGAAGTCGGTGATATCTCTAGCGGTGGTGAAGCACAGAGAGTGGTAGATGATTGGGAAGACCCATTCAGAAACGGCGGAGCTGACGAGGCACATCTTTGGCGCTACGGAAGCATCCTGGCAAGCCCAGGAAATGACTGCATAGGAGTGTTATTAGAGGATGTGCAGGTAGGCTGGGCTGATGACATACTCTGGGAACAGTAAGTGTGATGTCATGGCAGGATGAGTAGATTGGTCACCTTTCTAATCAACTCTGGGGGTAGGATGCTTTGCGCTTCTCTTCTAACTGTTCGTGGAGCCTTGTGTTTGTTCTCGGTCTGGAAGGACAGCGAGGAGCCGTGGTGAGATGGTCTTGATCTGGGTCGCTCAGGGCAGGCAAAAGTGGTGACGTGGGGTGGGGGAGGGGATACGACGCCTTGCATGGTGGTGAAAGCGAGGTGAGGGAGGAAATAGAGACGAGGGGTTCTTGAGGAAGAGAGTCAGACATTTCTGGTGCGTCAGTGGGTGTGGCGATCGAGTGAGGTTACGAGGAGTGCTATAACAAGTCACTCGTTCCCATCACGTCAGCCTGTGTTCTGCTACCTCTTCCGCCTGTCCACGACAATCTCTCTCTCTCTCTCTCCTTCTCTCCTTCCATATACCCTTCCAGCTTCTAATCATCTATCCTAGCACTCTCATCCACCCATTGCTCTAAATTTCTTGCTATGCTACGTATCTGCCGCGCGGAGGATGGTCACTTGTTTCAGGTCTGCAATCGCCTCTTTACTGTCTTCTCTCCATTCACCTCTTGCCTAGACTAATGCTACTTTGAGGGATATCGAGAGGCAAGTATAAGGAGCCCCATTCTGTCGTAGTCACACCAACCCCCAAATTCTAGAGCTGGGAGCTTGGAACTCTTCATCCATCAGGAGACCGGACTCAATCAGGAGTCCGTTCTGGCGTATCTTTCGGATGGCCGGCGGCTCACCAACTCAAACGTCCGGGATCTTGCTGGTGCCGCAGACCAAGTGCGTGTCATGTTATTTCATCTCCGGTGCTCGCTTTAATCTTGAGGTCCCAGACAGTTTATGTCTTTAACAAGTTCTACCTCGACTACGAGTTGGAGGATGTACTAAAGGACCTGCATGTGAAGCCCACGTTACAGCTAATAGTAGAAGGTCAGTTTACTTTCCTTCGGCTCGTCTCCGATGCCAACGTGGATTATATGCGTATATGCCCAGAGAGCATACCTGCGACACCACCATTCCGACCTTCACAGCTCGCTGCATCATATCTGCGCACGGCACGCCTTCACCATGAACAAGTCAACCAGATGTTCATCGCATTACATTATCAACACGAGGCTTTGCGAATAGCCGCCAGCAGTCTTGATCTCCATGTTCTCGCCATATTTGACACTTTTGAATCTATCGCTACCAATTCAAGACGTGAGCTCGCAAAACAGGCCGCGCTTCTCCAGGGACTAGACGCGGACCTTGAACTCGTTAAAAGAGTGAAGATACACGTCGAATTCATGTCGAATTCAGTTCGGCGTGCCATCGAAGCGGGCGAACGGCACAGAACTTTGGGAGATTATGTTTCCAATGAAAAGATGCGCACCGTGGCGACGGGTTGTGTGCGAACGCATGGTGTGTACTCGAATCTTTGGCATAGCATATCTTCTGACCTCCTCGAACAGAGGACCTAAAAGCGCGTTTCGAGATCACCGAGAAAGTCGTCCTCAAGCTCAAAGAGGGTACCGATATTGTTCGGTCATCTGCCAGCGACAGGCGGTAATTATTGGCACCCTCTTGCTACAGTTCTGTTATTCACACTTTACAGGTTACTGGACGATGCAGAAGCATGCTTTCAGCGATCCCAAGCATTTGTGGAGAAAATCACTGATTATGCTGCTGCCCTTGAGGGTATGCCCTGATACTCTCTCTTTGCAACGTTTTAACCTTGCTCAATAGGCCCCACGAGTAGCACCGACAACTTGATTCAGGGTGAGGAGAGAGTACCTAGTGTCCGACCCCGCGTCTAATTCTTGTAGAGCTTCGTCAGCTGGATCATGACCACCGCAACGAAGTCCATTTCATCGCGGAGATCAAGGTGACATCATTATTTCAACCTCGCAGAGATATCAATTCACCGAGGTAACGCAGAATGAATACACTGAACAGTTTATCATAACCGTCCGGCGTATCAGCCTCCTCAACAATGACGTGGCTCAGGTACCCCCTGCCCTTACTGCACTTCAGGCCAGCTTCCGCGGAAAGAACAGCTTCTCTCATATCCAACGGCTCCACAATATGCTGTATGCATACGGCGCTACTGTGATAGAGATCGTCCGGCGGAAAGAGTTTTGTGAGCAGTACTGCCTTTAGAAACATTACTCCACTCATTTCACGGCTTGTAGCACGATTCTTTTTCCAGCGTGCCCAAACCATTCTAGAGGTGATGGCTAAGCTTTCGTAAGATGCACCTCATTCTCCGCTGTAAAGCATCACTGAGAGGCTTTCAGGGCGGGCGAGCGCAAGAGGCGCCAGGTCTATCGCAGTGAAGTGCTCGGGCAGCTCCCTTTCGATATTCGTGGAATGGACGATCCGGTTCCCACCATAGATTTTTCTCCGACTGGGAGCACCGATGCAGTATACTCGCTTGAGCGAGCAGATGTTGACGGTATATCCTATTTATCCATTCCCCCGAGGTCTTGTTCCATGCTGATGCCCCACATAGCATTAATGCGTGTTTTAGATGACCTAGAGCAGTATTCAAAATCATCCAATGATAACATCGCTTTGCAGGCCGTGACAGAGTGCCGTGCTTCTCTGCAGAAGCTGATTGTCAAGATGGACAGTTTGGAGACCAGTTTCGACAGAATTGCAGAACGTTCACGTGGGTTCAAGTTTTATCGGACTCTATTGTTTATTATTAGTTTGGATTTCTGATGCAATCTATCATACAGTCCTATCTACATCAAGATTATCTTCTTCCCGCAGGCGATGTGAGCTTTTCCATCATCATCACAACTAAATGCAGCTGATATTATCCATTCCCCCTGATTATTAGCAATTGAGGCAGAGGAACAGGCGTACCAGGAATTGGCCGAACAATTGCGGATGACGCAGGAAGCCAAAGCGCATCAAGAAGCCATGTTTCAAGAGGAGAGGAGGACGCTGCAATCTGAGATCCAGAGGCTCAAGAAAGATCTCGAGGAAGCCGACTCCTCCATTTCCACGGAACAAGGGCGCAGCAATCGGTTAGAGCGCGAGCTACATCAGGTTCGAGGACAATTGGAAGGCGATGCTACTGCACGACGGATATTGGAGGAGCGCAATGCAGACCTTGCAGCTGATATCGAAAGCCAACGGGTTGCCCTAGAACGAGCTCTGTCAGACGCGACGCATCAATCCAGAGAAGCTGAGCTCGTGCGGCAGGAGCTTGCTCAGGTTAAAGCTGAGTTTGAGGAAGTGAAAGCGCTGGAAGCTAAGAACGCTGCTAAAGTTGTCGCCCTCCTCGAGGAACAGGCCAACAACCTGCGCAAATTGGAGGACGCTCGTGCTCGTGGAGAGGATTTGCAGGCGCAGATCCGGGCCGCCCGGGCGGAGAGTGATGAAGTCCATCAGGCACTCAAGGAGGCCAGCTTGGAGAAGGACCGCCTGCTAAGGGCGCAAGCTTCAGAACATGATCGCATTATTCGAGATCACAGGGCAGAGGCTGACGGCGACCGCGCCGTGCTCGAACGCCAATTTTATGAGCTTAAAGCCATTGTCGAGAACAAGGACAGGGCGATCAAGGACTTGAAGGCAGAGGTGGAGGTGGCGAATGCAGATGCCGTCGGTTTGCGGGAGGAGTTGCAACGTGTTGAGCACGAGCTTAGAGAAGCCAGGCATATAGAACGGATCCTCAGGGAGGACCTACGCGCGGGGCAAGTCTCCCAATCAGATTTCGAGCAACGACTTGAGGATAGTAGTCGGCTAGTCGCTCAGATTTTGGATGTCGCGATCACGTTCCGCGACTCCCATGTGAAGGCTATGGCTTCGGCCCAGGCGATAACGTCCCACACCAATTCAGCGAAACACGCGACCATGGCAAATGCACTGAACATGGCGGAGTCGGCGCTTTCATCGGGAATGCGGCATAGTATCATTGGCCATGGACACAACGAGGAGGCCGAACCCATTGACCCCTCAGACCCTTCCGCTGCTTTGGAGATCCTGCGGGGGTTTGATCATGACCACTTCCTCGAGGTGATATCGAAAACGGGGTCAACAATACGCAAATGGCAAAAGCAATGCAAGGAGTATCGAGAACGTGCAAAGGGTAAAATTTCATTTAGGAATTTTGCCAAAGGGGATCTGGCATTGTTCCTCCCTACGAGGAACTCCGTTTCGAAACCATGGGCCGCGTTCAATGGTAAATCTAGATTGTCAATTTATCTCATCAATTTTTCTGCTCTGACTGATGCCCGATGATGTTCCGCTGTTTCATGTCACAGTTTCGTTCCCGCACTACTTCCTTCAAGCAACCGGACACTTGGCCGAACAGCTGAAGACGCGGGAATGGATCGTGGCCAGAATTACCTCGATTACAGAGCGTGTTGTGGACCATCAGGTGAGCAACACTTGACCGCTATTTGTAGCACGAGCGGTGTTCAGTTATTTTTGTGTTCTCTGTTAGGATCCCACAAGCAATCCATATGGTCTAGGCGACGGTATCAAGTACTACATGCTCGAAGTGGAAGACTGGACCCAACCGAGCCAGAATAAGCGACGAGCTTCCTCCAGAAAGGTCTCGATCGAAAAGGCGCCCAAAGATGGCTTGTCAGCCATTACTCCCATGAATAGCCCACCGGCATTGCCACCAGTAATAGCGTCCGGACCGCCCGAAACCGAAGTAGAGGAGACCTTCCGTGTCACTCATCCTCCAAACTCACAGTTCTTTCCAGTACGAGCGCGGTCAAACTCTTCACCTGGTGCACGGCCATCATCGCTATCACGACTTCTCGCGCAAGCTACGGAGAATCAAATCGACGCACTTGGACCACAAAATGGTATCCCCCAACGAGACGCTGTAACCCCGCACGAAACCCCACATGAAACATCGTCTTCTCTCAGAGACACACCATCACCCCAACCACAACTTTCACAATCTCCCGTACAAACCTCGCCACCTCCTCCACCATCACCTTCTCTTCCTCCTACTATTTCGACAATGCCTCAAAACTTTGCTAGCCAACCATCACCATTACGCCCCGGATCCCAAGCTTCACGGTTGTCTACGACCTCCAAGTTCTCCGGCCGTCTCCCGACGCTGGGATCTTCGCCTGGAGCAACAAAAGCCCCGCCTACGACCGCTCTGACAGACCAAACACTTTTGTCGTCGTCGCCATCTAACGATGGGAATCCGTTTGGATCGCCCGTGACCCCATCGCCCGAAGGATCGGTATCTGACGGTATGAATAACTTGTTGAATCGGCATAGAAGGAGAACAACATCATACCATGTCCCACGCTCATCACCCCTCGCTGGAACTAGTTCACAGCAGACTACATTGCCACCTGCGAGACCAGTGTTGACTGCGGCGACTACGTTGGCGAACTTGGCCAGTAACTGGGGAGTGACATTTGGGAGGCGAAAGAAAGCCGATGTAGGCTCTCTTGCTCCGACCGTCGAATCTCCACCACCTGAGGAGGCAAGAGACGTGGGTTCACCTGACCGCGTTAGGAGCGATACATCAGCTCGCGATCTACTTAAGCGACTGTGATCGTAGCCCAGTTCCTCTATGGCAGAAGACACACTTACGCTTGCCGGGGTCGCCTGTTCAACCGTCTTGTTGAATGACCCTGCATCCCGGTGCACAATGTTTTTGCCGTGGTATCATTGCATGTATTTATGATTGAAAATAACCGAGTCTCGCGTGTCGCTTGAATAGGCACGGGCATTGGAAATTGGAAGATGATTACCCGACATGTTGCCTTGTACGGCCGAAACGTAAGGAACAAGGGGTGCTGTCACCAACTCGCCGTAGCTCCTCACTGCATCCTACTTTTAAAAAAGCTGTTGAAAATTAGACACAAAGGCATGGGCGTCAGTGGGTGAACTCTAGCGATTTACCCCGGAACCTGGGGGTGACTAAGTTGGTATGCGAGGGGGAGGAGGGTAAACACTCTACATTTCCCTCCTTCTGAGGTCGTGAAGTCTAGCAATGGCATAAAGTCCTTCGGAGAAACCTGAACATCTTGAAATCGAGTGGCACTAAGTGGATAATGCGCTCGCAGTCACAGATGGAAAATTGCCTCGAGGGAAGGCGGGAGGGAGCCAAATGGCATTACATAGAGCTACAGCGGAGGTTTCTCGGAGGGCCAGGGTTCAATTTCGGACTGGATATGGGTTGCCCGTAGATACGCAAATGGTGAGATTCACAAATGTGCGGACTATTCCGCAGGGTCGTCGAACAGATGAACGCAAGCCCTCCCAGACCCAGCGGCTGAAACGATGCAGGGAAAAATCTCGACGAAATGATGAAGGGGTGGTAGGGACGAGGGACTCACAGGAACGCCGCAGTAAGGGTATGGGGAAGTAAGGGAAGGATACTGAGACTGGAGTGCGATATAGGTTCAATTAAGAGCAGATAAACTGGACCTGGAGAAACTATGGACGTGTTCCACGCAGAATACGATGTCTGAGAAGCAGATGCCAAGATCCTAGAGCGATACAGTGGGCAACCCGTGAGAGCCGGAATCAATTGAATAAAGGGGTGGTCGGGATGTAGCATTCCGTGACGCCTCTCATGTCACAACAAAACATAGACGAATTTGGCAATCATACGGAGTACCTCTGGAAAAACCCCTTGTCTCTGGTCATCTGAGCAATCCCCATATTGACACATTCCTTCGTCCCCACTTCATATAAAAACCACACGCTCGCTTCACATGGTCCTTATCCGCACTTCCTCTTTCAATCTCCCTTGATACACAGAGAAGTCTAAATCATGGGTGGAGGCGCTGTTGCGAATACTAGCTCTGTTGCTGGGTACGCCCATCTCATCGACCCCAACAGGAAATGGTACAACAACAAGCGGTACGTGCACTCTTCTCACCATCACCGACTAGGTGTAAGTCGCTGACGTGGATTTTATCCCTCAGGATTATCGCCCTTAACTGGTGGATTCTCCTCCTGTGAGTTCTCGAGCTTGTTCCCAGCTTTCATACAATCCTGATGAAACGTCTTCAGCCTCATCACTTCCTCCACCAATGGTTACGACGGAAGTATGATGAACGGTCTCCAGTCCCTCACTCAGTGGAAGGATTACTTCAATAACCCCTCCGGTGGTCGACTGGGTCTGCTTAACGCCATCCAGGTGATTTTTCCAACCTTCATTCTCTATTTTTGGCCATCTATTGACATGGTTTGTAGAACATTGGAAGCTTGGCTGCCTACCCCTTTTGTCCCTACCTTTCCGATGGTCTTGGTCGCCGTGCTGCTATCTGGGTTGGCGCTGCCATCATGTGCATCGCGACTGCCATCCAAACTGCATCTCAGTCCGTTGGCATGTTTATTGGCGCTCGGTATGTTTAAAGTCATTTTTTGGTATAATGATGGGACCACAGTACCTGACCGATTTGACAGTTTCTTGATTGGCTTCGGTCTTACCTTTGCAGGTAATGGATGATCTGATTTGCCGAATTGTACACCCTGCTAACGATCGTTCAGCTAACGCTGCCCCCATGTTGGTCACTGAAATCTCATATCCCACTTACCGTGCTCCTCTCACATCGACCTATAACTCTCTCTGGTATTCTGGTGCTATCATGTAAGTCCAGGTGCACTTTCTGGTGCGATATGGATCTAATAATAGCTTCCTAGCGCCGCATGGACAACTTTCGGTACTTTCAAGATTGCCGGCTCCACCTGGGCCTGGCGTATTCCCTCCCTCCTCCAAGGCCTCCCCTCTATCCTCCAAGTGGCCTTGGTTTACTTCGTCCCGGAGTCTCCTCGTTGGTTGATCAGCAAGGGCAGGGAAGCCGAAGCTCTCAAGATTCTCGCCTACTACCACGCTGACGGCAACGCGTGAGTTGCAATGTTGTGGGTCTGAAATATGGATTTTAATGTACATTCTAGCGAAGATCCCCTCGTCAAGTATGAGTTTGAGGAAATCAAGGCGGCCATTGAATTTGATCGCACCGTCGCTGCTAACATTGGCTGGAAGTCTTTCATTTCCAAGGCTGGCAACCTGAGGCGTCTGAGGATCATCATCGCCCTCGCCTTCTTCTCTCAATGGTCCGGAAATGGCCTTGTATCTTACTACCTCAATCGTGTCTTTGATACCATTGGTATCACCGATCCCACCATCCAGCTGCTCATCAACGCTATTCTCCAGACCTGGAACTTGGGCTGGGCCCTTGCTGCATCCTTCTTGGTCGACAGGATTGGCCGTCGTGTTCTCTTCTTGACCTCCATTTGCGGCATGCTTGTTTTCTTTACCCTCCAAACCGTCTGCTCTGCCCTCTTTGCTCAGCGCAATGATGACAATGCCGCCCACGCTGTCATTGCCTTCATCTTCTTGTACTATGCTGCTTACGAGTACGTTTCTACATTTACCCTCGTCGACCACATCAGCTGACCTGAATCTCAGTATCGCTTTCTCTCCCCTTATCGTCTCTTATACCGTTGAGATCTTGCCCTTCGCCATTCGTGCCAAGGGCTTCACCATCTTCAACTTCTCCGTCTCCCTCTCACTCATCTTCAACCAATACGTCAATCCCATCGCCCTTGATAATATTGGCTGGAAGTACTATATCGTTTATTGCTGCTGGCTTGTCGTTGAGGGTATTTTCTGCTACGTCTGTACGTATATGCTCCTGGGCTATCTCGAGCAACGCTAACGGACTTACTCACTCTCCCAGACGTCGTTGAAACCAAGAACCGCTCTCTCGAGGAGACCGCTGCCATTTTCGATGGTGAAGAGGCCACTGAGCAGATCGCTGGTGCTGCCCACGCCAAGGTCGACGAGCCCCATAATGAGAAGCTCTCCGACTCCTTCCAGGAGCACAAGGGCACGGCCTAACGGCCCAAAATTCCTCATTCACACCTTCCCTCGACTATCCCTGTCGCCCCAGTAATAGGTGATAGATAATATGAGTGCTGGTTTTCACCCAGTCGGTAGCTGTGAATGCGCTTGTCTTGTTTCTGAATATTGGGCTAATTAGCCTGGCATATACTACTTACGATATACCAAATGTCCCTCATTTCATGATTATCCCCCACTTTTAGTTATTCCCCTCCTCTTCGTCTTGTACCATTAATCTATGAGGTTCATTGTTTATGTAGCTCTTAACGGCTTCCGATGCTCATTCGATGTAACCACCTTTGGGTTTACGCGCCTGCATCTTTCTCTATAACCCGCATACATATCTCATTATCGCCTTGGAACTTTCGTGCAATAATTCCTTGAGACATCTCAACCACATGGTTGCAAGGGTGTTGTTCCTATTGTTAATTCTATGGGAATGTTCATATTACCACTCCAGATTTCCCGGCCATGGGTGCGATGCGATGCATCCGCACTCTAGCAACCACCTGTCGGTTGATCGGCTTTGACCTGTATACTGTAATCAGCTGAGCTCGAATTCCCTGCTATTAACACCGACACAAGTCAAAGACCTCGGTTTTTTGCGGGCTCACTCTGTGCAAAATTTTGGTTCGGGCATTATTGCGGGAACCCGATAGAACCGGGTATATTTGAAATGGTGTCCGTAAAGCGACTTGTCTATGTGCTTGAAAATCAGCCTGGGAGAATAAATGTGTTGCCCCGCGAGTGGTGAATAGCAAGTGGACAGCGTCAGCAATAATGACATGCTGATTGAGAAGGTCAATCCCTCCCGGTCTGTCGAGTGAAAGAAAGTCAGTATTACCTTCAACTTCCCGTACCCATGACATACCCATGATGCTTCGTTCCCTGGGTAAGGACTATGATTGAGTATTACTGGTCCCAGCAAAGGATAATTCCAATAGGTGTATATCAAACGACGCACGACCCGCGCAACGCTCGAACATGTGAGCGTGGCAAGGGCGAAGGTAGGCGGAAGGCTTGCTTCGGTTCATTGACAAGCCAGGCATTCCGCTAGCCCCAGCCAACACCCCACTTATAACTTCCGAGCCACTCGGAATCTGAAAATTCAACGGCACGATTTAAATGTGGTTCCGTTCTGCGATCCTGTGCCTTTCGCGTGCACTATTCAAAACATATTCAATCTCGGACCTTGCGCTTGCGCACCGAAGCCCGAATCACGTGTTGAAGTCACAAATATGCGTCCCTGACTCCCGACGCAGGACGTCTTCCTTCGACTCGGTCTCTCTTTTCTCCTGGTTTTTACGACATATACGTTAATCGATGTCTCTTTCGCCAGAATGCTTGCACCATGTGTTTACTCCTTCAATTCTCGGGTGTGTCCGAGGTGAGCCATCTACTTCATGCCCATCGCCATAATCATACCATACATAGTACTTCAAGTTGTTCTCACATCGCCGATATAGATAGCAGCAAATCACATTAGATCCTCTCATGCTCTGCTATATAGCTCTATATCCTTACGGGAGCACAATGTGGGACAGGTGGGACAGGACTCTCCATGCCCTTTTGTCAGGTCCTGCCAGGTCCTGCCCCGCAAGAATATCGGAGGTGTCGCACTGAAAATCATTGCCTCAAATACTACTACCATGGCCTTGGTGCCCAAACTCGTTTGTAGCCTCATGGAGTTTGAGAGAGTGTCTGGGCTCTGAGCTCTGTGTTGCCGGTTTCTCTTGTCACAATTACTAGATCATGGTTCTCCTTGCTGCATTCCAGGTCCCCTTCGGGCAAGAATAGCCGAAACGAGGCAATTGTATCCGTGGCGTGGGTTCCTGGCTTCTGTCGCAGTAAAGCCCATCTTATCTTTAGCTACCGAAGGAAAGCGTGGGTTTGGGGCCTGCGGTGTGCTTCCTCCGAAGTCCACAGGGTTTAGGAGATCGCTATTAAGGCGCGCTCAGAATGCTATACAGATCACTTTCTTGGTTCTTTTCGCTCCGGCTCAGGACTGGCACCATGGGATGGGATGGATATGTTACTCGGGTACTCAGAGTCCGGATTGGTCCTACTACTATGTCCTTGTGGTGCATCCCTTCAATCACAAAGTCCGCATATCCCTATAGCCCGTTGATTGTCCGGGGACAACTGTTCCACGGCAGCCGCTCAGTTGCAATATCCTGATTCTTATCTACTGCTCAAAAAATCGTGGGCATGGACTATATGGGCATACCAAGGCATATAGATGATCGATCTGACCTAGAAGAATGCACACTATTCGTAGACCTAAGAATCACGAGGGCGAAATCGATGTCTGATGGTGTATCCTTGATGTGTTGTGCTTGCTTCATTTACGCGTCAGCTGTAAATAGGACCTCCTTGGAGCCCGTTTAATTTTCCGAACTATCGCGACCCGCAGCCATCGGACCACTCCATCCTAAGATGCCTTTGCTCATCTGGTTGACACATCCAATTTATGTCCCAATGAAAACTCTCGGGCGCAGCGCTTCTACTTATAATGCTTCTACTCGGGTGGGTAGTGCATGTTGCTTGTGGTCTCCCTCAACTCCACTTAAAATCCACCTTTCAATTCGACCAGCCTCAACATTGCAAATGCTATCGACTGTCTTTTCTGTGTTCTGGTTGAGTTTTCGAGGTCCTAAGCGAAACCAATGCTCTGCCGTCCGCTTATAACGGGCTAAGATTGACCAGGTATCGAGGACACTGAAATGGGTGCCATCAATGGCCATGATCCACCTCGCACGCGCGTGCACGGAAACCTCGAGGACGCCTTCCATTATAGTCTCTGCCATGCTTCATTATCCATCATGCACAACCTTGACCCACGCGTCGAAATATTTGGCAAGCACGATTTCTTGCTAATACGTAAACAAATCGCTCTGTAATCGACCTGTTCAGTTACCTCGCCGTAACCTAGATCAACAATGTTCGCTGCAAAGCATCTCGCGGCCTCCTCCTTACATCGCCCACATATACACAAATGTCCGATCTCAGCAAGACCTTCGTTCCCGCCACACGATCGAGCTACGCTACAACGCTCTTTTCGGCCGAGGATCTTGTTACGGGGGTGGACGCATCAAGATATACTATGTTCATATTATGCACCAACTCTGCTTATCCTTGCTGTTCCCTCAAGCACAAGTGAGATCAACATACGGCAATTCAGGCAAAAGATCCCACTAACTGTGTGCCTACGCTTGCTGCATCGAGTTCCAACCCACACGAACGGCCCTAGATGAAAACCTACAAAGCTTGCTGCACATTCGACGTAGAATCTGCCAACTCTTCTACTCAACTCGACAGGGGCCTCCCACCTACACAGTACACAGGACGATTATCGCCCCACAGTACGGAGCGCATATACTTACCCACTCCGTCCCCTATGATATCGGTTCATCCCACACAGCATGAATACACCGTTCGGCGTTTGTTAATGAATGGATGCCCGATCGTCCTCAACACACCGAGGCGGCCTCCCATATCGCACCTGGAACCTTCTAGTGACGACGCCACACCCTCTCATCGACCATCGGCCACTTCTCGCCGAGGATTTGTCAAACTGAGTATCGAGCTCAAAACGACCCACTCATTACTACATCGGGATATGTAAAATCATTAAATTCCATCAAAATAGAATAATAAGACAGCCTTAGTAAGAGTAAGGGAGAAAAAAAAAGAAAAAAGAGGGCAAAAAGATTCATCCGCACAACAGGAACTTTCAAAAACCTTCAGCCACAGGAGAACCAGGGAATGTATATATAGCCACGACCAATCAAAGAAGACAAATACAGAAACAAGGGTAGAAGACGAGAATATCAAAAGGGAGATACACGGAACAGGGAATGAGCTAAATAAAGGAAAGGACTAAACAACACAGGTACGTAAAGGGGGCAGGGAAGGCAGAGTGAGCGACAGGAAAAAAAACACAAGACGGAAAAGGAAAAGTACGAGACTGCAGTGTCAGGGAACGTGAGCAGGTAAGACACGGCGGAACCAACTGATCATGAGCTGGTGACATTAGCCAGCCAACCCACCAATCAACTGGCCATTCAACAGACACAGAAACCAGATTGACATGTACATAGCGGAGAAAGGGAACGGAGAGGATCATAGGCAAGTCATTGTCAAATACCGATCCGCCCTTATCACCGTCACCGTCGTTGAATCGCCTTTAGGAATCACCCTTCATTAGCCTCTAGCCATGATATGATCCTTCTTCATTGATTCTGCACCCGCACCGAGCCAGCACCGAAGCAACGACGACGTTTGATCCACTACGACGCTATTGATGACGAACGACCATGAGAAGAATGAAGGATAGTGGGGAGAAGGTGGCGATGGTGTTGCTATTGTTGTTAACTCGAAACCGTGTTGATGCTGGTTGGAATCTTGCTAAACGATGATGAACCGTTGACCGTTGACCAAATGTTGGATGAGCGAAAGGCAAAGAACACAAATGTCCGCTATTGTCTTTTCCTGAAGGAAAAAAAAAAAGAAAGTTGCTGTAACCCGCTGGGTGCTGCTGCTGCTCGTAGACTCCACTTCCGTCTAATATTCTCCTCGCCCGCCATCAGCCCTCTACCCCCCTCAGCCCATCTTGCTATCCTTTTTCTTTTGCTTGCGAGGTGGTGTTACTGGTCTTCCCATGTTCATCCCTCCATACGGGTACTTGGCCTTCTTCTCTGCTGGCTTCAGGATCTAGTGAAAGCGCCAAAGAGGGTGGAGGTGGTTAAGAGATGTAAGGGTTGATCAGAAGGATCGGACGCACCTGGAAGGAGCACAGTAGTGTCTCATCCACACTCATCATCGCACCCGCATTGTCAAACTCTCCGCAATAGTTCGGCGCCGAGAACAATGTCACTAAATGTCTTTTTGCAAAGAATTCGTATCCATCTTCAACGACCTATTTTAAGCACACCCATCAGTCATTGGATGCTCAATGATTCTTCCACGACACGGGAGCAAGAACGTCGAGCCAATCATGAACGGAATTCGTTGCCCACAAGACCAAAAACGAGAACAGTGGCCACTTACCTGATGCGCCCTACAGATTAAATCCATATCATGTTTCTGCAAAAATCTTGACACGACGTCTGGCCCAAACGTAAAGGATACGCCTCGGTCGTTTTCTGACCACCCTGTGATGTCCTTGTCCGGGTCCGACCACAACAAATCACAGAGTAACCCTGGAACACGTGTGCAATACATTTCATTGCACCAGTTAGTTCCACAAAGAAAGTAAGACGAGTTTGGCAGACGCACCTGTATCCGGAACATCCGTCGGCCGCATAACTCTGCGTATCTGCTCCATCGACTGTAGGTCGGGACTCAGGCCACCATGCATTGTAAAAATCTTTTCGTCAATGATGGCTGCGATCGGCAGGCAGTTGAAACAATCGGTAAATGTCTTCCACAGCTTGATGTTATACCGGCGTTTACCTGTGACGAGAGATGTCACTATGAAGCGAGGAGTGTTACGCGAGGGGGAAGGGTTTCGGAACTCACATTCGTCATAGAAGCCGTAGATCCTATTGATACTCGCGCATTCATGATTTCCACGTAAGATGAAAAAGTTTTCGGGATACTTGATCTTGTAGGCGAGGAGAAGGCAGATGGTTTCTAGGGACTGTTTTCCTCGATCGACGTAGTCGCCAAGAAAGAGATAATTGGCTTCTGGGGGAAAACCACCGTACTCGAAAAGTCGGAGGAGGTCATAATATTGGCCGTGAATGTCGCCTGTTGGGGGGTGTAATGTAAACACAAAGGGCGTGAAGGGGGCGTGGGGTAGAGTCATACCGCAAATCTTGATGGGGGCCTCGAGTTCAAGTAGAATGGGCTGGGTGATGAAAATTTCGCGTGCTTTTGTGCAAAGATACTTGATTTCGTATTCTTGGAGCTGTACGGGCTTGCCAGGTCGGTTTCCACGTACTGTTTACAAAATGTCAAATGGGTGAGTCAGCATGTTTGAAACGACGACGGGGGCGGCGGGGTGGGGCACAACAGCCTGGCGGCGCAAATTTCAGAGAAAGCGAGGCTGTTCAGCGCAGGGCATTCGTAGCAGCGAACGAGGGTGAAAATTTGATGGGGGCAATCCAGCTCAACAGCAGACAAGGCTGTCGACCGACTCGTCTGGCCTTGATATTGTCCCATTTTTTTTTTGCCACTCGCACGAGACCAGGAAGAGCCCGCAGATGCTGTTCACCTGAACTGTAAATGAAAGAGAGAAAATGGGTGCAGGGTTGTTTGACGCGTCTACGTCCCCACGAGTGGTGCGGTGGCCGGGGGTGGTGAAAGGTAGAGAGCTCACCTTCGAGCAGACGGTCAATTACCGAGTCGAGATCGATGTCTGGAGTGGTTTCTGCCATGGCTCAAGGAGTAGAAGACGGTCGGAAGGACTGGCTGTCGGGGTCGGGTGGGTTGAGGAGAGCTGGTGGGGAGGGAAGGGGAGTCGAAGAGGGGACGGAGGGGGCAGTGGAAGACGATGAAGGAGGTTTATAAGAAATAAAAGAAGGATAATGGGTATTTTGAGGGGGAGAGGATGGTTGTTGGGCGAGAATATCGATGACAGAGGGCAGTGTAGATAACACCCCCAATTCCCAAAACCGGCAAACCTCGGACTCACAGCGTGGGAACTCCCATACCTCCGACAATAAGTATTATACAACAAATCGACCAACTATAATCCTATATACCATCGTCCCAATCCAAAAACAATGTAAATGTATCACAATCTACACCACCGAACTTGTCCCCGCCACATCCCCCGTACCTGCACCTGCTTGACCGCTTGTGCCCACATTTGGACCCACAGCTCCCATCTGTGGACGCCGTCGACGTCGACGTCTACATTCAACACATAACCCACATCAGCAATCTTCTCAACTAAACCCAACACAAAAATTCCTCCCTCACCTTGGAAACAGTGGTCCTCGTGGCATCGGCCGCTCATCCAGATCAAGCGCAATGTTCGTTGCAGCCTGCAAAGCCTGCAAACAACACCATCAGCCCTTTCTCGAGGTCCACGGTAGCCATCTCGACTACTCACCTCAATCCACTCAACCACACCCGTCACGTCCCTCGCCTGCAACAAAAACTGCTCACCCTCCAACCTCAACCGGATCACATTCTTCCTCTTGAAATAATCATTCCCAATCCCGCTCTCCGCATTCTGCAGAGTGTACACCCGAATCAAATCATTCGGATCCGGATCAGGCAAAAAGTCCCTTTCCCGGTTTGTGTACAGGTACTGCGGTGCTGGTGGCGAGTTTGACATAGGCTCTGGTACTTGCGGACGTTGGTGTCCACGGAAACTCGAGTACACTGACGACGTTGGTGTGGTTCGACCCGGCGATTCCACTGTAAAACTCTGCGATGAACTCGACATTGGTGTCTGCGTCCTCATACTCCCCAGAAGCGGTGACGGCGACCTCCCACTGGTAGACCCAGGCGTGGTCCTACCACTCCTCGGCACATTCAAACTCGGTCTCGGCGACGCGCTAGGCGTATTCCTCTCGCTAGGCTGCACTTCACTTTTCGACCTCGTGTGGCTTTTCCCAGGCTTCAAGAACCCAAATTTCGACCTCGACCTCTGTGACGACGAAGACGCAGTAGGCGTAGCTGCAGTCGGTGACCCAGGTTGCTGCGCCTCCGCTCCATCCTGAACCACAACAGACGGCATCGGCACGATAACCATCTCCCCTCCAATTTCCTGCGTCCCCAACTCTATATTCCCACTCCCACCCTCCGCCTTGATAATCCTCTGAATCTGCCTCTCAATATCCCTCCTCTCCTCCGCCAATCTCCGACTCTCCCTCGTCTCAATTTGAATCGTCGAAACCGCACCTGCGTGGCTCGGCTGCAAGCTTACATCCCCCGCACCAACCTGTTTCTCCCACCACTCCCCAATCACTCCCACACCCGCATGTCCGGGAGGGCACTTGTATATCTTCAACGCCGTCCCGTCAAGCACACACATCATCCTTCGCCACTTCCGGTCCTTTGCCTGCACACCAGGCGAACTAAACTCCATCTTCATCGGCATAATGGCTTTGAGGTATATCTGGTTTGTGTATGGCGGGAGCCTTTCTCGTCCCTCGTCTTCCCGAGGCATAATTATGTACTTGTTCTGGGGGCGAGGTGCAAAAGAAGGATATGGTGGTGGTTCGGATGATTCGTCGAACATCGGCATCGACCGGCGTCTACGCAGGTAATGCGAAGCCGTGCTCAGTCTATTTTGCCTTTTGGCTGCTGCCGGTGATGGTGGTACTTCTGACGTTGATGGCGGTACATCCAACGACGTCGTGTCAACATCGCCGAGACGAGACGTAGCATCGGTGGTAGTGGGAGAAGTGGTCGGCGAGGCGGCTGACTTGGGTGGAACCTTGGGCGGAACTTTGGGAGGAACACTCAGTTGATCCCTCTTCTCCGCTCCTTCCGTTTCATCATGGTTATCCTCCTTGATCTTATCATCCTCGCTCCTCCTCTTATCCCTCTCCCCTTCTCTCTCCCTCCCTCGTTCCCGTTCTTTCTCCTTCTCCCGCTTCT
Organism: Podaxis carcinomalis; assembly: GCA_018524395.1. Classification (NCBI taxonomy): domain Eukaryota; kingdom Fungi; phylum Basidiomycota; class Agaricomycetes; order Agaricales; family Agaricaceae; genus Podaxis; species Podaxis carcinomalis. Next base: position 59,420 of record JAEUWJ010000037.1, read on the forward strand.
CTCTCAACTTTTTCTCCCTTTCTCTCTCCTTCTCTCGCTCGCGCATACGAGCCAACTCTTTTTCTTCTTCGGCCCTAGCCTCTTCCTCCATCGCCCTCTTCTTCTCCTTGGCTTCGATCGTGTGCAAGTCGATCAAACTTTGACTCGCACGTTTGAACATTGTCGGCATCCCATAAAGCGTGCCTGCACCTGCACCCCCACTTCCGCCATTGTCGCCCCCGCCTCCATCCCCACCCCCAGCGTCCAGACCAGTCATCACAACCGAACTTCGCTTCGGCGCTGGCATCCCAGAACCAACAAACAATCCCCCGGGTGTCCTCATCCCTCCCATAGCAACAGCACCTCTAGGCGTCAGGGTCGACGAACGCGATGGCGAATACGAATAATAAGCAGAATAGCGGTTTGAATAGATCGAAGAGGAATGGAGAGAAGGATGCGGATGTGGTGGTGGATGTGCTGAGAAAAGGTCGCGAGGAGTCGAGTATAGAGAGCCGGGACGCGGACTTGTGGAAGGACCAGTACTCGTGCCTCCTTTCGAGCTGAAATAGTCCCCCGAACCACTGTTTGCACTTGCACCACCACTCCCAGCATGCTGTAATTTCGACTCTCTAAGCGTTCCTGTCGGAGATTGCGCAGCAGGTGGTTTAGATTTTAGTTGACTCTGAGTCTGGGAATGAGAGCTAATGAAACCACGGAACGGTGTATTGCTCGTAATTGTCGGCGTCTTTGACGGATCGGAGCTGCGATCCCCTCCGTTTCCATTATCGTAACTAGTACCTCCAGTAACAATTGAAGTAGCATTTGTCGAGAAGTCTCGAGCCTTGCCCTTGCCCTTTGGATCAACAGGAGGAGCTGTGACAGGTGATCGGGAGAGGAAAGATAAATCGAGCCTCGAGGTGTCTACCTCCGGTAACCTGCTGTTCCGCGCAGCAGTAGCAGCATGCTGTAATTGCGATTGTTTGGGTGCAGATGATGACGCCGCCTCGGGTGATGATTGTGTTTGTTTTAGTACGGAAGATGACGCAGCAGCAGCACCAGAAGCAGGAGCAGGAGTGGAAGCGGATGCGGATGCCTGACTGAGCGGTTGTGTATGTGTGTATGTACGTCCTCGAGGCGGCGTAGGTTGTTTCAATATAGGCACGGCACTCGCACCCGTAGAATTCGGAGGAGCCGAGAGTCCGCTAAGCGCAGAATGGTATGATGAGCCGGTAGACGGTGATCTCTCGCGCTCTTTTGAATGCGAGCCTTGTACGAGATTGGATATCCCGCTGCTCTCTGTACTGCTCATTGAGCTCTCGAAGCTGGAGCGTGTGCTGTCTTCGCTCATGTTGGGCGCGAGGACCGGCATTGAGCTATTGACCCTCAACGACTCTCCCTCCTCTTCGTCGTCTTCATCAATAATATCATCATCGTCGGCTGACTCATCGTCGTCCTCATCCATCTCTTCATGTCCCCGCACACCCCTCCCCGTACCCTGAATAGGCAACGCAGGCATACTCTTCAAATGCACCTTCCCCATTCTCCGTTCCTCCTCTGTTTGTGTCATCGCTCTCGCTGTCTGGGCCCTTCTGAGAGTAGAAGCACCAGCTGTTAGCGAATCGGATCTAGGCGTGAGCGTCGGTAAATTCAACAACGGAAGCGGCATGGGACGCGAAATGACTGTAGGTGATAACCTCGCAGATCCTTGATTCGTCAACATGGTCATACTGAGGCGGTGGTTGATGGGGGGAAGACTAAGTTTAGGTGGCGACGCTGACGCAAGTTTTCGAACCCCAGGGTCTACTAAGGGTTTAGGGATCGACACAGGCGCAAGGGCTCCTGATGCAGCCATCGCGTTGTTGCTGTTTTGTGTTGGGAGTTGAGGCTGGGTTGGTGTTGTGATGTTGAGTGGGGTGGGAGTGGTAGACGACGAGGACGAGGACGCGGTTGCCGTGGGTTTCGAGGTTAAGGATGATGATGACGATAGAGGTGGTGGTAAGCTCGTAGTTGTGGCTATCGTCGCGAAAGTGGGTGCAGTGCTCGTAGGATTCAGACCGGATTGTGAAGATTGGGACTGGGGGGAAGCCTGACTAGTTACGTCAGAGTACTGTTTTGAAGATGTTAACCGTAGTTGTGAAAACGATCGCTTGAGTTTGAGGAGTGGACCAGCCTTCACCGCCGTCGTAGTTGTCGTAGTTTGTACAGAGCTTGCAGTACTGGGTCTTCTGATACCGCCAGCGGTGGCAGGGCGTTTGTTCGCAGGCTGTGCATTGGGAACCGGCGGCGAAGTGGACGGCCCAGATGCACCTACTAGTTGTGTGGCCAGGGTGGTCGTATGGTGGGTGACGTGCGGCAATCCATCAATACCCCTTCCATTTCCTCTGCGCGCCGTGTTTTCAGCAACTGCAACTGTCTGTGTGCGCATGGATGGAGAGGAAGGAGGAAGGGAAGGAGGATCTGATTTTTGGACGTTCGGATCCGACCGTTGGTACCCTCGTAGTGGAAAGTCTTGATCAACTGATGTTTTCCTTTGCTGTGCATTTTCTTCATCACAAGATGGGGACTGGTCGGAGGAGCCTGAGAACATGGACACTTCGCCATCGTGCTGGCCCCTTTTCGAGCCTTGTTCGAGCCCAAGATGTGGCTGCGACATAAAGGGTTTCGCGAATGTGCTTGTCGCTGCCGAGTTCACTTGTGAAGAATAAGGGTAGTGTTCCAAGTCTCGGTCGTCTTTGGCCTTGCGACTGGGGAGGCGAATGATGCCTTTGAAGTGTGAAAGGCTATGCAGCAATTTGTTGGTTCGCGACTGTTTTGACGAGTTCAGGTTCAGGCGTCAGCAGCAGGGTTGGTTGAAGGGAAAACTGAAACCCACCGAGCGTACCGGAAGAGTTGAATGGGCTCTGGGTCGTTCCTCCATGATTTGAATGAGGGTGAAGCACCTATGGAATAGCTGACAATGCCTGCATGCAACAACTAGCTGCGGGTCGGTGTTCTACGAACGAATGGAGGTGAACGCCCTGGAGTTGATGCGATGCCTTTTTGGAAAAGAAAGAGTTAGATAACGGCGAACGACGTCGGGGAAGGGATACTCACGAGAGGCAAGGAATAATCCGACAATACAAGTCAAATATAGGCCGAGGGGTGCGATTGGTGGCTCGATGTATGGATAAGGTTGAAAGCTCAAAAGATAGATGTGTTGCCGAGGTGGAGTGGAATGTGTTGGCGGCTCGGACTAGAATAGGCGTGGAACGAATGGTCTTTGGAAGGAATTCATTCCAGTGGTCGCATTGTCCTGATGTGATGCTGGCCATAAATTGCCTATCTTATCATGTGGATCCAACGAATTATAAAATTCCACAATATTATGTAGGTTCGAAGCTAGCGCATTTTTTGGCTACAGCGTACCGCTGTCACTAGTCGAATCTGCAGAAATAGTTAATAACCCCTAAGCTTAACTGCCTGACACTCGGCTTATATCAGCAGTGTCCATGTGGAGTTATCAGTTGGGCAACTCGTGATGTCATTCCCAAAATCAGCTGCTAGATTTCTCTGACTTCATCATGTGGCCACTGGTCTAACAAATCCTCATGAACTAAGACCGAGTGACTGGCTATCCCCAGTTCAGGAAAACGATATCGTGAGCTACCGCGGATCGTGCGATCGGGTGAAGAACATAAATAGAGTGTGATGCCACGTACTGAAAACATCCACATTTTCTCCAGACTGGTATGCAAGACGGGACAACAAAGTCAGATAGAGATGAATAAACTGGCTGGGGCTCCAGCATAAAACAGAATTGCGCAAACCAGGCAACCAGTCTGACTCCTTTTGTAAGCCTAGTCGTCGTTTCAGGAAACCGTCCTCTCAGGTCCATGATCCATTCCACCCAAAGGGTTTTTACACGGCCCTCAGATCTTGAGACTTGAGAAGTGTCTTTCTCATGTTTGGCTTTTTTATAAGCACACCAGAGACGCAAGGTATCGTGGGGAAGCAGTTCTAGAGTACAGCAAAACAGACGTCTATCCTGGTCATGGTGTCTCGTTTCTGCTATACCTGGCTCGACCATCCAAGCGCCAGAGATGTAAGTCCGCTCGTACCAATAGCATTCTAACCTTTGGGCTTCCAAGAGTACGCGCTCGGGTATTACGGGTCGACCTGATCCACTTCGTGGCAACCAAAACCACTATTTGGGATCCATCTTTTGCAAAATGTGCACTTACACTCCTGCATACGTCAAAGTCCCCTATCGGCTCGAAGGCAAGACTCGTGTAAGACTCGAAAAAGATCAAAGCGTGCAAAACCTGTCGCAATATGAGCACTATCAGTTACGACACGCCTTGACATAGCTCAGGGGTCCCGGCCGATATATTTTTTTTCGCTAGCTTCAAGTCAGAGCCCGCCCTCTCGAGTCAGGTGAGCGCCAACGGAGTAACTCAACAAGGTTCACGAAGAAATCGCTCGTGTGCTCTCACACACCGAATATCCAGGTCAAGCTCTCCACCTCGAAATATCTGCTCCAGAGCGTGCCTCCCCCTACTGCAAACAGGCGAGGTGGGCATCCAAGTACTCCCTTCCAGGTTCCTGCTCTTGCTAGTACGAAATATCTTATCAATCGACTTCCCGCTCTAGACTGCGGGTGAATCGACAGCAGTGATGGCCGCCGGACATCAACTCCGTACCAGTTTCTCTTCATCCATTACTATGACGTTCGTGGGCAGTGCCTCACATACACATCTCCGTCTATCCAACGGCTGCTCTCAAGCCCAGAACCAGGGCTTCCGACCTCGAAGGGGCTTTTCCTCGCCGATACCTTTCCCGTTTTCCTAGGCATGACCCATCCCATCCAGACGCCACGCAACCGTGTAGGCGAAGTTTCATTCCGATGTACAATGTCGCTTGAATATCGGAGAATAGGGAATATCCTATCTGGCAACTTCTCCCGCGAATCGGAACGACGAAACGTGGTTGATCCATGGTATTGCGGATCCGTAGCTCGTCCTCATGCCTCGTAAGTCTCCTCGGGTTAGACTCTGCTGTCATAAGACACAGACAAGAAGCTATGGTACAAGACTCCGTCGTACCGGAAGCTCCCCCGCAGCCATCTAAAGAATGGAGCAGGAGCTAAGGCTACCGGCGGTCACGGCCAGAGAAAGGCGAGCAACGAACTTACGGCATCTCTTTAGTGACAAACTAGCGGACAAACATTCGTCAGGGAACAAGTTCGGTGTTCCAAGTAGTGTAGTTGGTTGTGGCACGAAAAATGACAGATGTATGAGGAATTTCCTCCAGGTTTCGGAGATCTTCTTAGGGTGGTCCAAGCATTGGGCTGATGAGTTCCATTCTGCTGATACGAGACAAAAGGACATGATTACAAAATAACGTGTCATACTCTGGGAAGTCTGTAAACGAAGAGATGTTACGGCATTTTACATTAACTTTGCTGGGGTTTCAAACGTGGCCAGACTGTGGTAACAATCCTGCCTCACTAACGAACCAAAAATAGATTCGTTTATGTCCTTGGAATATTTATATCCGCCAACTCGGTCCCTGTCTTACCATATGTCTAAGTTGACTCCATTCTTGACCATACCCCTGGAGCTGCTCCAGAGCACGACTGTTGAACTGTGCTGACACATTTTGGGATCTACAGCATCCCAACAAATGACGAATCTGGCCGGGATCCCCTCAAATGAAGAAACCATATCCAAAGACAAGCCTTATGTCCTCATTGTCCACCTAGTTCGGAGAAACCAAGGGTGTGAAGTTACAATCAACTCATGCAGAATACTGGTCAGCATGAGGCACCGGATTTGCCAGAAAACATCCTGTTTAGGCAGGAGCAACTTCAGCAAGTCCAGTTCCCACTTCACCAGGTAGGTGAGTGAGAAGGCGACAAGGCAGTCCTTTAAGCGCCAGAATGACTATAAGAGCGAGACTGTGTGTGCATTTTGCTCCTGGACACCACATCTTCTCCAGCATCGATAAATAGATGTTGTCTCAGAGTGGATGGACCCAGGTAGAACATCCAGTGGAATGTCTCAATATGAGATAAGGTGGGTGGTGGTTGTGATTCTGGGTTGCCACCCTAAAGTGCATTGTAGGCTGGCCAAAGAGCACTCAATCAAGTTTAGCCAGTGAATGAGGAGCTCCATGCAGCATGTCAAGGTCATAGGATGCAGACACTGAGGTAGGGAGCTGGAAGATGGGACATTGTCATGGTGCCAAATTGTAATGTAAGGGGTTCACTGTGAGTGAATGCTAGAAGTAGTCAAACCAATACAGTGATGGGCATGACTTTTGGAGTGCCAGGTCACACCAAGCAACAATAATGCCATGGGCATTCTACACATTGATTCAGGAAGGTGGGCAGCAGGTAATGAAACAGATATTGGCAATGGGGTACATGAACACGAAAAGTATGCTGAGTCTCACCAACCTCTTACCCTCTGTAATCCTAGCAAATCAATGCCATTGAGAATAAGATTCTACAAGATTCCACCACTATTGTGATGCTGGAGGCCAACAAAATGTTAGGGATTTCCCCAGATTAGTTGGTCATATAAACTAAACCTGTGCTATTAGCATTGACAATGAATGATACTCAATGCAACCTGGGCAGAGCTATAACTAGGGTCCATGCCCCATCTGGTCAGTGTGAAATTTAAGATTTCCTCAAACAGTCTGGAGATTGCACCCTCCTTTGTAGATCAAGAGACCCTATGGACAGAAGGAAACCTAGATGGAAAGTCACTGTCCTCTGTGCTTGGGATATAGTGGGACTAGTGCAGTGCCACAGTCAATGAGGGTTTGACTTGAGGTTGTGTGAGTCATTGGACACAGCAGAACACTAAGAGAAACAATAGAGCTGAGCCTAATTGGATGGTATGTACTGTCTTTGAAGTTGTATCTGGTGTCTTTGTCACAGGAACTCTCACAGGCAGCACCATGTGGCAGGAGAGATGAAAGCAAGAGTCTTTTGGGGAAGTGAACATGAAGGTGATTGTATAAGTTCCTGTTACGACCTTTGTTATAAACTCAGGTTGCAACTAAGGCAAAGGCTTGAGGATGACAAAGGGGAAAGAACTAGTTGGTAAAGCGTAAGGACTACAGGTGCTCNGTGAAGAGGCGAAATCCGAAATCTTCAGTTTATTGCAACAGCTGGGAAACAAATCACGTAGCTACAAGATTTACATGTGCGTTTTCGATTAACTAATCAATACTCCGAAATCCCATGCAGCGATTTTTCACTGGGGCTCAGAGGTGAAGTAACTGATAATGGAAAAACACCATTATCTGGTCACTTCCTATTTGCTTTTGAAGCCACTGTCTCGAAAATTGTCACTACTGTAACTTGTTTCAACATTGTTTCAGCCAAGTCCTGTATATGAAAAATCCTCAATGGTACTTGAGCTCGGCTGGTGGCACATATTAGGAAACACTAGGGTACACATGGAAAGTGACAGGTTGTGACTATGGTGGTTCTTCAACCTCATTCACTCTAGTACTTAATTTGCTGATTTACTAGATCCTGCTTAATGATAACCTCAGCCACATATGTCCACTAGCTTGATGAAGATCTAGCCTTAGCATGAGTGGCCTTGGTCAGTGGATCCAAAAACTTCTATGCCTGGAACCAGAAACAGGAGCCAATCACCACCTGATTCTAAAGTTAATACTTCTGGTGATCTGAGCGGACTCAGTCCTACCCTATATTAGCCAGATTCAAAAATGCCACCCCACCAGCCACTCCAAAACAACAATGAGCAATAATGCTCAATCACAAATCAAGGCACTCCCTGAAACCTTCAACCTCATAGGCTCAACAATCATCAATGGAGTCCTGTATGGCATTGCATTAGCCCTTTATTCCTTCTACGCCCGGTTGTTCTACCCACAGCTCAAAGACCATCAGCAGCAGAGACACGTTATATTCATGTTTGCCTATGCTTCCATTGTGATGTTATGTGGAACAATCTTCATCTCATTCACTGCTCAGGTAAACCAACTGACCTATGTCATTCATCGCAATTTTCCTGGAGGACCAATGGCATACCAGGGGAGATATCTGTCTGCCCAGCCGATTGGATTCATATATAGTACATGTAGCATCTGCCTTGACTTGTTGACAATGGGAATACAAGTGAGTCTATGAACTGTTCTATGGTCACTATTACTAATCATTTGGATTGGATATGGCATTTATGGGTTATTTGGAGTGCAACACGGTATGCCATAGTCGTCATGATCTTACCTTCATTGCTCCTTCTCACTTTTGCAAGTAAGTTGATATCAGTTTTATTTATTCCTACAACTCCTATTGATAGCACCAAATTCTAGCAATGGATATCATATCAATATTCGAAGTAGCAATTCTTCCTGTCTTTGACCAACCATGGGGCTTCAATACATTGATTGGCCTCCAGTTGGCATTTACAATTGTTGTCACCACACTGGTAATTGCATGCTTGATGCTCGTGCACAGGCGTCACATCAGGTTAATGGGTTGGTGGTGTTCCCTTTCCATTGCTATTGAATGCTCAATCAGTGTCACACCATACTGCAGGTGCTTCGGAAACTAGCAAGCAGTATACAAGCATCGCAACAATGCTTATTGAATCATATGCCCTGGAATCGGCATGGACCCTTGCAGCCATAGCTTCATATGCCAGCAGCAATCCTGTTGCACTCTTGTTCACAAATGGTGATGTTATTATGAAAGTAAGTTATGAAGCGATGTCTTCCTCTGCAAGCCTGACTTACATTGTCCCACCTCTCAAGGTCGTTACGTATCTGCTTGTTGTTTACCGGTATCTACAGGGAGGGCATGGAACAGGCAGACGGAACGCCAGATTAGCACTTTACGGTGGAATCACGACACAAGTGCTGCCACGGTTGAATAACCACTCGAACCTCACCCTTTTCCAATGCCCCATTTAACCGCTACACTCCGCCTGCATGCTAATATCCAGAATTCAGTTCTCTGATAATCAATCCCATCGTAGACTTCTTCCCTAGATGGTGGGGCAGACACGGAATTGGCGCATATATAAATAATAACTTGCCGGCACTTTGAAAAATTCCGTGCTTTACACATACTCTTCGTCAAGAGAGCCTCCAAGTTCCCTTGCCCATATTCCGCTCCGAATGTTTTATATCACTGTGGATAAGATAACTCCCCAAGGCTATTGGCCCGCCAGCGGATTTGGGCAATGGATGCATATGCGGTGACAAAAAAGAGGGGGGGTGTTCAGCTAATGACGTTGAGTAGTTGAGTACAGGTGTGTGATTAGCACAGTCTTGGGAAGTCCTCTTCTAAAACTACATATGTTTGTACAACATAAACCACCATCTTTCCTTGCTATCTCCCGTAATATATCTCGTGCTGCCCTACTTCATCTGATATGTCATATACGTCTCTGCTGGTGGCTTCATCCGCCATGGTCCATTGGCAAAGAGCATGTAATAGACGCACTGTTTTCATGAGACCCACTAGGGCCCGCATGGCGATACTGGCGGGCCTCATGGACCAGTGAACGAGTGGGGGATATGGCCGAGGATGGGGTAGGGCATGGTATCAACATGGCAGCGGGTCCAGCTGCCTCGGAAATAACAGCTTGATTTCCCCGACCACCCTTGTTGTTCTTGCTACTGCGTTTCCCTCGTTTCTTGCCGTTGTTTCCTTGTCCCCGACTTTGTTGGTTGGATGTGGATTGCCGTTTCTGGTCAGTTCCCTGACCACCGCTTTTGTTGCCCATGCCTTGACGTTGTTGGGGTTGGTGAGGATTGTTTCCCTTTCGCTGAATCCCAGAGTCCCGCGCAAGTGCTGCGGTAGATGAAGCCTGGCATCGATTCCACTCGCTACATATCGCCGCACTCACATTGTCGAACGTCAAGTTCGCCAACGTCGTGTTTGCGAGTATAGCAGAAACGATGTGACTCCATACCGGTGGGACTGCGCTAAGGAGGCCAAATGCGCGCATCCACTCTGGAGTGCTGCACTGCTGTGCAGCAAGACGAGAGTAGATGGAAAGAAGTTGCGTTATCTCATCAGAAGGATCCTTCTGTCCGGAAATACGAAAGGATAACGTCTGCTGATAATCAGCAAAAACGCGAGCAGGCTCCGGGGTTCCGAAACGTTGCTCTAGATAGGTCCAGAGTGCATTCGGTGTGGTTTGACCATGCTCTAGAAGATGATCGGCGAGCCGTGCATTAATCGACGCGAAGGCTAGATTCCTGGTAGAAATCCAGGTGTCTATTTCCAGCTGATTCGCAGGAGGACCTCCGACTTCTACTGGAGCTTGTGCAACAGGTTGAGTGGAGGTGCCTTCGGTGATAGCCCAACCGGTGCAGTTGACTGGAGCGTCTTGCACGGTGGTGTAGGTCAAGCATGATATCATTCGAACAGACCAAATGTGGTAATTGGTGGCACCGGTGAGCTCGGGAACGAGGCTTAGAAGGTTGGCCATTGGGATCTGGGAGTAATCATAGTGTCAGTCCCGTTCAACCGCAATAAAGAGGAGTGCAATCAACAAGCTATGTATCTATCAATCGCCTATGAGGCAAAGGGAGGGAGCCGACTGTGAGATGGAATCATCAGCTGACAGCGTAACATCCAGTTCGACAGTCGTCAATACAACATCCTGAGAGTGGCACAATATATGAGTATGGCCATGTCAATGTGTTACATGTCAGCTGATGGTAGTGCATGCCTCAGCTAACTCAATGGGACCCACAGCCCGCTGACAGGGCTGCACACAGTGCCGTGGTATGGAAGTATTAAACCACTCACTGGACGTTGATTGGATTCTTGAAAGACGAGTGAAGAACTAATAGTCCTGACATGCGGAAACGTACACTGGTTATATACGTTTATGGGTCCTGATTCACCCTGTGCCCACGTTGTATTATAGAATACGCGATGGACATGCTTTAATGTAATGCTGACTCAGTGCTTCTATTGTAGAATCTTCTGACAACGTGCACAACGTTTCAGTCACGAGTCATAAGATGACTCCCGAAGCACGCCCGTTTAGGCTGTTGAGATTACACACGCGCAAACCGCCATCCTGTTATCGTCCCTCGTCCTGTCCGAAGAATTCTTTCTTCATCTTCTATTTTTCCCGCCTGTATGTTCTTAGAGAAGCCGATCTTTCACCCCCTCGAAGCTCGACTCCCTTCGGCCCGAAGAACTCTCGTCACCTGGCCCCCCACCTCCAGTAATAGTCCACTTATGCCAATAGCTGTGCTACTCCTGATATTCAAGCTGCGTAGACTGATTATCGTAACTTTCCCTTCTTTGGTACCTGTTTCATCCATTCTCCCCACCCTTCTCTCTTTGATTCTCCGATCTGATGTAGAGTACAGCGGTATCCTATCCAGAGCACGATAAAATGGGGAGTGTTCCATTCGACCAGATTGCACCCAAGAACATAATTCAGTTTAGTAATGACAAAAAGGCTTTAATGCGTATTACTTATTTGTACATGGGTTATCAATCTATATCGTCTACCTCCTGGTCTCGCCGCATGTTCTGGTCTCCTTCATCATCCACCTCGATCGTTATGCACCAGAATATCCTACCCCAGGGTTCACCATTATCATATTGTTCGCCCGCCGTCTCTTTTCTTTCACAACATACAAACCGCACCGGCTGTCCATCCCAATATCGCACCAGATCGAAAGATAGACCACCTGGGAACCGTAATGATAACGAAGGGCTGAACTCGATAAAACCATAGCAGAAGTCGGTTGTTATGATGTCAGATGGTCCAAAGACAACTTTTTGTCGATTAGCCGCGTTACTGAAATAGGATCTCCGTGCCGACGCATCCTCAAAGCACAGCTCCTGGGATTGAGCACGGTTTTTTTTCTTGCGGTTTGAATGCGCAACCTTCTGGATGGTATCTTTGATAACACCGGATTTCTTAGAGGCTGATGTTGCATTTGATTCATTTGAAGCAGAAGATGAGATGGAGGAGGAAGATGAGGATGGGGAGGAAGATAGCGAGGATCCAGACGATGGTGTGCGATCACGGAGAGCTTTATAAAGCTCGGGAGTGGATTCTACGAGGGATCGAGTCGAAGGAAATGCCGAGGATTCAGCCTCAGATAAAGGAGGTATGTCACCCTTCTGTGATGAACCGTTGCTACGCACCCGCTGGTGCGCGAAGTACGGCATAGTTGATACAAGAGGAGATAGCGCCCATGGTTTGGTATTGGATTGTAAGTCGTGCTCTAGGGTGGGGTCGATATAACTGGCCGCACATCAGATCTTACCATGATACACTCGGAAGGGCGAACGCACTTCATAAACTTAAGCACAGCTCCCGTCCCCCATGGCAACTTTAGAGGGTGGTCGAAGGTGTTTCCAAATAATATATCGTCTGCAGAATAAGGTATCAAGAACCTGCCTGGAAACGATTTAGATCGAGCAGGAAAAAGAGCAGAAAGGAACACACCTCGAACCTGTATACTCCAAGTAACTCCTTGACGATCCTCCCTCGCGAAATACTCTGATTCGCGAACGTTCCCGTTCTCATCAGGAAAGTTCTTGATGTGGGCGGCAATTTCGCCCTCGAACAGGTCGGACGATAACTTGTGAGATTTGTTGGTGTTAACGATGGATGTTATAGGAACCATGGTATCCGGTGAGGTACCCGCCATAACGCGAAGTTTGGGAGCCATGTCTTGGAATGCTGCTGGTGATGATGAACCGAAGAATTAGGAGAATTAAAGTGTAGCGCAGTCTAATTATGCGTCCTCCAGAGGACGTGCTGCGGACAGAAAAGACAGACAAATGACCTTTGGACAGGTCTGATGACTTCACAGTGCCACTGATGACGGCCCACTCTCCTCCTCGGCAGGCCGACTGAAGGGAAACAAGAATATCAGCCAATACTAGCCTGGGATGGAACAACTAGAATAGGATTAGTAGACCAGCTAAAGGAATGCACTGCAACCTATTGTGAGCAAGAGATGCCCATTACCACCGAGAGAATATGACACTTGATCACGTGAATCACATACATAAAAAAACCACGAATTAACTATGAACAGGTAGGCTTTGTAGTAAACTCCCATCGTGCTCGTAGTACTGTACCTAGTAATTCTTTATCAAGTCCTTCACTAGATACACCCTATTCATCTGATGGTCCACAGCCTCAGTGTTGGCCCCGGAGGTGGCTGTGCTTTAGCAACTGGGTGAAAACAAAAAACCTATTCGCGGAATCCAACGGAGGCATATATTATTTTCCCAAGGGTCTTCCCAGCATTCTATATCTACGGAAATATAATCTCAACTCGAACCACGAAGCTACATCCTCCCATACACACCGCCACGACTCTACCTCAACAAACTTCGCCAACATTCTCACCCAACATCCGCCATTCATAAACGCACCCTCAAAACACCCAGAAGAACAGAAGACATTACAACTTTATAACACCCACACTGCCTCTTCCCATCACACAAATCTGTCCATCCTGTCAAATCACGAGGCTCGAACATTCCCAGCATCAAAAACATTCCTTCTAGCGCCAGTTACCAAAAACTCCTACACGTACGCACACACACTCACACCCGAATTCTGCGCCTTCGTCGGTGTAGATACTGGACTTTACGTCAAAAATAAGATTCCCGTTCAAATATAAAATTCCCGTTCAGATATTCCCCGATGGAATCAATCCTCTTCACTTTACTCATGCTTCAAGTCAGACACTCTTCATTACAACCATCAAAGTTTAAAGTTCTGGATGGATTTAATCTATTGTAAAGGAAGTATAACAGCTTCTGGGCTCCCTGCATGGGCATCAGCGCCATCCATCCATATGAATCTCCGTTTCATGTTTCTCATATCACAGTTTTATGAACAAAAAAAAAAAAACAAACTTCAGGGTAGTGGTGAATCAAGAGGACTTACAATCGTACGGTCGGCATTTGAAAGTTTAGAGAGCGCGAGAGTCGCACCCTAGGTTAGATAGGAGTTACTGGACCCCTGGATGTGCGAGGACAACGGCTTTTCATGTTGTCAACCTTGCAGCCATACACAGACCCGCAGTGGTTCTCGAAAAGAAGTTTCAGGACTCAGGATTCAATATTCAGGTTCGACGTTTGTCCCCAGACCGGTGGTAAGTTTTGGTGTCACTGCAGGGTTCTCAAACCTGGAGCACACTCATCTAGGTATCTATCGCGATATGTAAGTGTCACTGTCGACCAAGCAACCCAACTATTACGAATGAGTACCAGGCCTACGGACCTATAAGTAAGCAAGACAGTCAAAAGGCCTTTCATATCGATCACCAAAGGCCAAAACATGGTTTAAAACAACATAAACCCAAGTGCGACAACAAAGTAGCAAAACAGCAACGTCAAAACCCCTTATGTAAATAGCATGTAAGGTATCAAACCGGCGATAAAAAGACGGGTAAACCAGTATGTGAAGCCAAGCGCGTAGGGGAAAACCAAGAAGGGAATTTGAAGGAAGAGTGTTCACCAGAACAGTTCAGACAAAAACCGGGCAATAAAAAAAAAGTTCAAATACAATGACCCATAATGATAAACCAACCACCCATCTAAAGAACCAGTGTCCAGATGCCCAAGGCCGCCGCAATGATGCCCCCAAAGCTACAAGACAACGTAGTAGAAACCGCGCCGTTTACGAGCCCCGATTTGGCAAAATCAGAACCACATGCGGAATTAACGATCTGCACCGATGGCTCATACGCATCCTTCAATCCCGTCAGACTATCCGCCACACTGTCATTGCCCAACGCGCTAGCATAAAGATTTAGAAGGCTCTTCGAGCATGCCGAACACGTCAAGCCGGTGACTGTTTTCGATAGGGTGATCCCAAAGGGTAGTTGATAAAGGTACGAGTCTGCAGGGCTAGCCTGAGCGATGGCGTTGATGTAGCAATAGGAGTTCGACAGTGGATCCTGCATGCATGCAGCGTCATACATAAGCTTGTACGCATTGAGTCCTGTACAAGTGAACAGTGAAGCCGATCATTCGGATGAGGGCGCAATGATAGATATGAGTGTTTGGCGTTGAGCGTTCGAGTTGGCAGGAGTACGACAATTGAAACTCACCCTTCAGCGTATCTACAGCCAATGCATTCCTGTCCCTCAGGTCATCTGCACAGGCTGTTTGCAATGTCTCGGCAAACCATCCCATGTTAGCTATACACTGATTGATTCCGGGGTTGGTATTGCAGGTACCCCAAACCAGGGTGTTCATGAGTGTAAGATTAGATTGAGCCTTGTGACGATGAGTGAGAAAGGCCATCCCACATGACAGCTCAAGGTGACACATCAACCTACATTGATGAAAGTGGCAGAACTTTGTGACAGCAATGAGAAGGGACGACATGGCCGGAAGGCAGCGGACTGAGTCATGTTGGTGAAGAATGAGAGGCATGATACACTGGAGAAGTTGAGGGTCAATTGGGGGTCGTAAGGCTGAGGGAATGGTGTGGGAAGGGTTGGAGGTGCAGATGGTATCGTCGGTACCGGCTGTTGGGTTGCGGTGGTAGGTGAAGGGCTCGGTGAAGGGGGACTACTAGATGCAGTAGATGTCAAAGGGGGCGAATTGTTCAAGTTGTCTGGCTCAGGAAATGGGTGCCTTTTGTGGAGGCGCCAAGCCCTGCCTTGTGCCAATGTTTGCGACCACCCTCCTGACGAGGAAGAGAAGATATCGAAAGCCGCAGGATGGGTAAGGTATCGAGTCGAGGCGGTGATAAAGATGAGAATTAGAGGCACGATAAGGACGGCCCATCTGAACCTGCGGCCTGTCCGTCGTTTTTGATCATAAGAGGACATAGCATGGGGAGAGGGAGGAGGAGAAAGGGCGTTGGAAGAAGAAGGATCTGCTCTTGCAGCTGCCGGCTGTTTTGAGTTTGAAGGCCGTGGTGATGGAGGCGGGGTGAACATGATGAAAAGCAGTGACTGGCAGGAGACAGAAGAGCGAAACACGAAGAATTGATGGAGATGTAAGGAACGTCACGAAGAAAGAGCGTAAGAGGACCCTGTGAGGGAGGCTCGTGCGGGTGGAGGTGGTGGTTGAAGAACAAGAAAAGTCACCGTGGCTCCTGGAGAAAGGAAGAAGAGAGGTCGCTGGTGGTAGACCTGGTTGGCCCGGCGCGGGGTGGTGTGTCGAAGTGACATGCCCCCCTAAGGGCACCTTCCTTTCCTTTCCCAGCGCCAAAGTCCACGTGCGGGTTGCTCCAGATTTCCATTCACTCCTTGTCAGTGCCTGTTCCGCTCCTTGGGCTCTGTCCGTCCCCCCGCCTCGATTCTCATTTGACCTCCAGAGTCCTACCCCTTGTGCTCTCCCTTGGCAGCACCAAGGAGCCCACACAAGTCGATGCTCTCCTACGGTCAACACTCCATCAGATTCTGTTACGTCTGCCTTCGCTTACGATCCATCTTTGTGATTGGTGCCTGATGTAGTCCAATTCTCGAGACGGCGTCGGGCGAGTGTCGGTGTGCCGACTATTCAATCGCCGAACTTGAGCTGTTGTTTGTTGCATACATATAGATACCCATCATCAATCACTCGTTAGACATGCTAGAACCAAAAAAAAAAAAAGTTTGTAGACAATACGTAAGAAAATGAGTCTTGGTCGGTCCAATGTATGGTGTCGTGCTCTTGTGATATCAACATGCTGTCCAAGGTCAGGCAGCATGGTACAACACAAGATGAAACCTAAAGAATTACTCCCCTTCAGACCTCCAAAACCATCGGCGGGGAATGATTGTGATGCCAAACATTTGATGAGCGTGAGCGCAAACGTTGTGACAGGTTGGTGGTAGATAAGATAAGATAGCACGGCTCCAGACTGGGTAATCCGGCATCGGTGGCTGTGCAAGAAAATCATGAAGTGCAACTACAAGGTAAGTGTGCCAGTGTCCAGTCTGCGAACAGCTGCTTACTTACCCTCTCCTATTTCCTTCAGTTCTCGAATATATGCGGGACAGTGTATCGCCAGGGAAATGTTATATTCACCCACGATGGAAACACCCTCTTTAGCCCAGTCGGAAATCGCGTTTCAGTGTTCGACCTCATCAAGTGAGTTCTGATGTTTTCTTTATACCTGATTTCTTGGCTGAGTGCCTGGCCAGCAACAAATCCTGGACATATGCGTTTGAAAACAGGAAGAACATAGCTGCTTTGGCCTTGAGTCCCGATGGAAACGTTCTCATATCAGTAGACGAAGGTGCGTCTCCTATCGCAGACTCAAGAAAGAACCGCTCCAACATTTCTCAGACGGTCGTGCTCTCCTTGTCAATTCAAAGCGCGGGGTCGTACTCCATCATTTCAACTTCCACAAACCCGTCAAAGACATCAAATTCTCCCCTGATGGAAAGTAAGGGGAACAGTATCCTGGTTATCACTTCCATCCTTAACATCCTTCTCCTCTAGGTACATTGCCGTGACACATGGGCCCCATGTTCAAGTCTGGTGCACGCCAAATCCCCTTGTCCGAGAGTTTGCGCCTTTCAACCTTCATAGGACCTATACCGGTCATCATGACGAGGTCTTAAGCGTAACCTGGTCGCCGGATTCTTCGTACGTTGCCTCCCTTTTCATTCATTGAACAATCTAATTTGAGGACTCCAGCTGCTTCATGACAACATCACGGGACATGACCGCACGACTCTTTACCTTGCACCCTCTACAGGGTTTCCGACCCAAAACCTTTGCTGGGCATAAGGATGCTGTTCTAAATGCCTATTTTGCGGAAGATGGAAAAACAGTGTGTGCCTCGCTCAATGTTTGGACATGTGCGCTAACCTCTTTCCCAGATATATACTGTTAGCCGTGATGGCGCCGTCTTCACATGGAAAGAGAAGGACCTGGATGAGAACGAAGATGAAGCTATGTCAGACGATGAACCTGTTGCTTCGACCTCAATGGCTGCCACTGCTCAAGTGGCCAACGCCATCGCGAACACCCGTTGGGGTGTTTTCAAACGACACTACTTCAACCAAGAGAGAACTAAAGTCGTGTGCACAACATTCCATGCGCCCTCCAACCTCCTCGTCGTAGGTTTCTCAACGGGCATATTCGGGCTATGGGAGATGCCCGCATTCACCAATATCCACACACTCAGCATATTCCAAGAAAAGATCTCATCGGTCGCTATCAATGCATCCGGTGAATGGCTTGCTTTCGGTGCCAAGAAACTCGGACAGTTGCTCGTATGGGAGTGGCAGTCCGAGTCATACATCCTCAAGCAACAAGGACACTATTTCGACGTCAACACCCTTGCCTATGCGCCAGATGGCCAGACAGTAGCAACAGGCGGTGACGACGGTAAAGTTAAAATTTGGTCGACCTATTCCGGTTTCTGCTTCGTGACATTCACCGAACACACCGCTCCCGTCTCGACAGTTGCCTTCGCAAAACAAGGAAACATTCTGTTCTCAGCTTCGCTCGATGGCACCGTACGCGCATTTGACCTGATAAGATACCGCAACTTCCGCACATTCACATCCCCCTTCCCCGTCCAATTTTCCTCCCTTGCCGTAGATCCTTCTGGCGAGGTTGTCGCTGCTGGCTCTACCGACTCATTCGAAGTTTTCCTCTGGTCTGTGCAAACAGGCAAACTCTTAGACATCTTGACTGGTCACGAGGGCCCAGTTAGCTGCTTGGCATTTTCTCCGTCAGGTGCTAACCAGCTGGCGAGCGCATCTTGGGACAAGACGGTTCGGATCTGGAATGTGTTTGGGCGTTCGAGAGCTGTGGAGCCTTTCCAGCTGACCTCGGATGTACTTGCACTGGCGTTCCGCCCAGACGGACGAGAGCTCGCTGCTTCTACTCTGGATGGTCAGATCACGTTCTTTGACATCCAGGAAGGCAAACAGACGAACGTTATCGATGGACGGAAGGATGTCTCGGGTGGCCGTAAAGCTGATGATCGCGTCTCCGCTGCGAACAGTTCTTCCGGAAAGTCGTACAATAGTCTATCGTATACAGCTGATGGACGGTGTCTACTTGCTGGAGGGAACAGCAAATATGTGGTGCTCTATGATGTACGGGAAGGCGAAGGTGTTATGGTGAAGAAGTACCAAATCAGTCAAAACCTCTCCCTGGACGGAACGGAAGAGTTCTTGGATAGCCGGAAGGTTAACGACGCTGGTATCAATACGGACCTTATTGATACTCGGGGAGATGAAAGTGACCTTGAAGACAGGTTGGACCATAGTCTGCCAGGAGCAAGCCGAGGGGCGGGCGATTTGTCCGTTCGTCGTTACCGTAAGGAGGCGCGAACAAAATGCATTCAGTTCTCACCGACGGGTAGAGCGTGGGCAGCAGCGTCGACAGAAGGACTCTTGATCTACTCCCTTGATGAATCCGTCTCCTTCGACCCATTCGACCTCTCTATCGACCTCACGCCTCAGGCCACCCTGGACGTCCTGGCGAGCCAGGAGTATCTCAAAGCCCTGGTCATGGCATTCCGTCTGAATGAGAAGGCGCTTATCCAGAAGGTGTACGAGAGCATCCCTAGAAGCGACATTCGGTTGACATCGCGTCAGCTACCGGCGGTGTACATCCCCCTTTTGCTGCGGTTTGTGGCAGAGCATTTGGAGCGAAGCCCGCATTTGGAGTTTGATCTCGTGTGGGTGAATACCTTGTTGATGGCTCATGGACGCATGCTCCGGGATCGATCTGGGGAGTATGCGAGCGTGTTCCGTATGCTACAAAAAGGGCTTGGAGATTTCCAGCAGTCAATTTCAAAAGTGTGAGTAGGATTTCCCTCTGGGATTGAGATGCGTCACCTTTTTGAGGACTGATTGGATTGTTCTTTGGATTTCCAGGTGTGAGGAGAACGCGGCAACCCTCAGGTATTTAATTGATCAATCTAAATCTTACCAAGAAAAAGACATAGAGATGGTGGCGGTTCCCTAACGTGATGGGCCTCGAGGTTGTTTGACAACGCGCAACACACGATTTGATTTCATATGTACGTTGGTTCCCTGACATCCATTGAACTATGTTTATGTATTGGCTAGGTGGAGCTTTTCTTTGTAGATTAGCCTGAATGGTCCCCCAACCTGACACTCTATTCAATCCGCCTTCGCGGCTCCAGCTGAAGAGCACCCATTTAATTTTTGAATGGTGTGGGTATTGCTTAAGACAAAAAACACACCTCCCTGCTTCACGTCATTTCAAGGCGGCTAGTGCAACAACACCCGATGCACCGAGACACTGCACAATCAGCGGAAGATTGAAGTCCAGGAGAGGTAGACATGAATGAGAACGCATTGAGATTTACACTTCAAGTAGGAGTCTGGACAGACTATGATTGTCTGATACTCACGAAGCCCATTTTACCTTGTCCCCCGAAGAATCTTTCTGCGCCGCCAGGACTGCCTCCACCATACCCGTTATTTCCTATTCTCCAGGTCGGATACATCGTTGGGAGCTGCTCCGCCGTATGTGGGACTTACTGTTTCGCTGGGGCGACCTGATCGATGAATCGAAGAAACTGATGAAATCGGGACAGGTATGAGTTTGCAGGACAGGAACTTGGTGTGTTTTGCAACGGACGAAGAAACACAGTCAGACCAATTCATAATGCAGGCTTGGAGGACGGCTGATGTCATGGCTGAAGCGATTGGAAGCCCTTCTTCCTATGTTATCATTGTCCAAGTAATCACGGTGGATACCTTGGGAAGATGTCCGGTGATAAGAATCTTCGTCTGAACCTTTCGCGGAAAGTCGTAAGTGTGGTTTTACTAAACTTATCAATATTTGGTCACTTGGACCACGAAACTACAAAGAGAAGCAATTGCGATGACAGTAAATGAAGTATTTGGAATGATGCCGGCACCTCACTCAATAGTCGCCACCTCTTTAATCACCAGCTCATCGTTATTTAGCCTAGAGAAATCCATAGGTAGGAGTGAGAAGCCCAGTGCCAGAAGTCGAAGACATTCTTACTTTTCCTTTCAGTGGAAGTGTTGGGACGCTGGCCTTCGTTAGCGAAACCAACGTAGTAGACAAGACCCGTAAGGCCAATTAGACCAGCAATTCCCATCATCTGCAGTATACCAACACGGGTCGATATTCATTGCCACGAATGATAGAAGCTCTTTAGACGCACCACCCTCTGGTTCTCTTTCTTGACCTTTGTGGGATCTTTGTTGGCTCCAGCAGCCATTTGGCGGACGATGCGTGATGCGAACATGTTGGGCAGGAATCAGCCGTCGCAGTTTGGTTGGGTTACAAAGCCACTAGTTCACACTCTATATATGAATCTTGTGAGTTCTTGTATATATAATCTGCATTAAGGTTGATGTCATAGGAGCCACCTTAGGTGGATACCTTCCGCATCGATGCAGCTAAGGGGGGGTTGTTGGGAGTCTAGGTCGCAGCCTCATCTACGAATGTTCTGGAATCGTTGATATTGCTCAGAGGGAAGGTGGGATAGAATTACGAGACATTCACAGAGAAAATGATGAAGCTTCTTGACTGGTTTTGGACTGAGGGCACGTGAGTCGTTCTGATTGTGGCGTTGGATGGTTTAGCCAGTAATTTGTAGAGAAACATATCCTACTCACTCTTAAGACATTCTCACAGCACACACCCTAAGCAAGCCAGCGAGCGACTCCTTAGTATACTGGCTCCGTTAGGTTCAGTCTGGGATCCTAGCTTGGCAATTGATCAGGTCGAATCTTATGGCATCCCAGTCACAAGAGCTGGATCATCGTGTATCTTCACGGTCGTCCGACATTTTTGAATCAATCGACACGGCACAGGGGTCTCGGCTGATACGACGGATTAAATCCCCTCCAAATTGCAACAGGACGCCACCGCCCAGCTCACGAAAATTGACTCGTAGACAAAGTCTCAACTGGTCTTAATGCCATGAACGGGTTTCACGGCCTTCGTCTGTCCAGAGGGTTCGCAGGGCTCAACTGAAGTTGGGTAACTCCGAGAAGACAGATTCACGGCGGCCGACTATCCCTGTAATGTTTTGCGGTAGGAATGTAAGCAATGTCCTGTAGGAATTGGGGCTAACGTTACCCCATGCAAGACTAACGTATCAATCCTAGTCTCCTGAACAATTATTTAGGGTGGTGGTGGCTACATGTGAAGGACATCCCGTAATTGTGTGTGAACATCAGTGCTTTGTGCCATTTCTCGATTGACGTTACCCCTACAGTCACCCTGCCGCTAATGACCGCGGACGTGATTCCCATCACTAAAAGTCGGCTCAATTGTTGGCTAACCGACGGATAGTCGACCGTGGAACCTTTCACCTACAGTTTGGATTACGGAAGCCGCCTCACGTTAAACTGGTCTGTCCTTGCACGACTAGCGCATTCTTACTTTCAAGAGGACTCGGTGGACTATCGTTCACGGTAACGACTCGTATCGCTTCAGTTCCGAGTAAAGGCTAAGGTTGATTCCCGTACAGTCTTGCTGGTGCCTTCAGGGGCATGTTTCCTATCGACTGAGCGGTGAAGACTTGGCCCTCCCTGACACTTCTTGCGCCTTCGGAAAGGGACGGTGATATTGATGTCACTCTTCTACTTGATCCCGGAAACCACGACGAAATCACTTAAGAATCCTCCACCGAGTCAGCTGGAAGGCGGAAGCTCTGGCGAAGCGGCTATAAACTTATAGGTTCAGTCAGCATTGTTTATTCAGGTGACAGGTGCAAAAGCTAAGCAGTTGGTGCCAAGCGCCAGGTTCCTAGTACTTGGGATACCCATTGCATCCGCGACAGCCTTGGTGACATGGACAGTTTCTGTTCAGTTATCAACCAGGAACCTACTCCCCGAGCCCGTCTTTAATAAATCCATAAGTAAGCCGTGAGATGAGCTGGAAATTTGTAGTTGAGACAGTTGCCATTGCAACGGGGGTGTGTGTCCGGCAAAGGAATCAGTTTCCTGCCCATTACTGTAAAGCCTGATGGTGGCATCACACAAGCAGTCATGAGGGATAACATTTCCATAGAATAAGTGGTGGGAAATTAATGGAGTGACTACCAGTGGTTACTCCGAACCAGGATTTTCACCACGAAATCCCTATGTGTTCGCTGTTTGCGGTGATAGATTGAGATAGGAACTCGACGATGTATCCAGTATCCGTGGCTGTGTCTGGTCCGAATGACTCCGCAGTAGATCAATACCTGCGCCCAGCGGCCACCACCTGAAGCTGCCTCATGTGGCTCCTTCAAACCCGGTCCTCAAGGAATCTGGGCTGCTTGGTTCTTGGTATGATATTTTGAGGTGAATGTAGACCGATTAGACTTATCAATGCAACTCAGCGTTCCTACTAAAAGTTACGGTCAGATCGCAGTTCCAGGACCATCTCCTAAATGAAGGAACCAGCAATCCTTCTGTATTCTGTGGAGAAGCTGAGTCTGAGTCCTAGGACGCGGACGCTTCCAGATGGCATATCTCCGGACACACTGTTTCCACGACCTTCGTTCAGGGTGCATATGCTGCTTGAAGCGAAACCTTCTGCTGGCCATGTCGTAGATTTCCTTGCAGGATCCTAAAAGGCGAGGCGGAGGAAGGATCATTTTGTCTGCTTCGAAATTTCCGTGACATCGCCAAATAATCAGAAAATCACGTTCGAAGGGTTCTCGGATGTTGTCCGTCGGGTACTTGAACCGCCTTTCCGAGTTCTGTTTGGAACGATTTGGGACCAAAGTTATGGTGTTTGGATATAGGAGCATGGCCGAAGTTTGCGACATCAAATCTCTTTCAGAATATCCTGGGGTGAAACATAAAACTGGCAGTCTATCAGGAGCCCCAAGATCAACTCGTGATAGACAGACATCAAGAGGCAAGCTCCTATCCCGTTCCAGCCGTGGAATTTTCTAGTGAAAAAGAAGAATATGGTCAGTTTCATTCGATAGGCGGCACAGGAAAGTAATCGGCAGTAAAGAAGTTAATACCGGGACCATCTCGCTGTAGCCGCAATGCACAAGAGTGCGTAAAATCTTGCAATGTCCGAGGCCGTGCGTCGCGAGCCAACACGATGGACATGCAGCTCGAGAATGAGAGCTTTGGGCTCATCATCTCGGCCGTGTTGTTTAGCTGGGTTCCCACCGAAGAGACCCTCCCAGGTTTGTAGTCGGGGTCTCATCCCGTGAACTTACTAATGCCACATTTTCCATGTCTCTGACTGAGGACCGTGAGGATAAAATGGTGCGAGAGCCGCCAAGATGTTGTTGGGCACTTGACATCGAAGCTTGAAGAAGTCTCCTGCCGATCAACCGACAAAGGGAAAAACTCCCTTGGGATTCATCCGTGCGTCTGGAATCCCCGAACCCTATGAGGGTAAAAGGGAGTCAATAGAAGAGCAACGGAGAATCGGACAGCAGGGGACTTGCGTCCAGATAATACTCACCGATTGACCAGCGATGCTCAGACGTTCAGCGCTTAACCACGGATAGGACTGTGGATCCAGATTTGACGTGTAAAGGCACGCGCTCATATGCCAAATCGATGTTCATCAAGTGGCGGTTAATTTATAGGCATTGATCACCGCCACGAGAATTGGGGTGCTGATGGGAGGGGAAGAGTCAAGTCCTTCTGAAGAACATCTTCGTTTCGGTCATGAATTGATGACACTCACCCAGTGCGACTGATCGGCTCTTGCGGGGTCCTGCCCGGTTGGATGTGTGTCTTGGCCCACTCGACGTAGATCCTCACCAAATCCCATCGGATGCCAGCATGCCATTTGGTGGATCACCTCGTGGTCTCAGTTGGTGGCCATAGAGAGGTGACCAAGCCGTATGGGAGTGTAGTGGCGCGATCTGCAGACTTGAGAGGCCTCGTTGCATTGCCAGAGAAGCCTGCTAGAATAGCCAAGGGTCATGAGGAGGGTTCTTGTCCGGTTTGGTCTGAGCGTTCGCAGTATCTCAGGCCCGAGAGTGAGGATCCTGGAAGATGGCGATTGCCTCCTCGTTCCCTACGGCGACCAAATGACTTGGATAGTAGCCCCTTCGCGATGCTGATTCTTTCTGAAACCTGCCAGGTTTGACTGGCTGGGTTGGTGAGAGAAAGAACCGAAAAGCGATGTTAAGGTCATCTTTCACGGAGATTCAGGTATCCCATTCGGTATTTCTACTTTCACAGCTATTCAAGATCACGATTAGCGAGGGAGTAAATCTTGACAAAAGGACATCGCGGGTAGGAGAAAATATCGACCAGTGGTTTCCGGGTAGCGGGGTTCGAATTCCTAGTGATCCGTAATCCAAAGAATCTGCCTGGGTACTTTCTCATCCTGAACAGTGCAGCCGCATTTGCTTCAATGCTTCCGGTCCGGCCTCAGTATCAGCATTTCTCCTTCGTATTTTCATCTCCGCGTAGTTCGAGGGAAATCTTGTGTGTGAATAATGCGATAAACGGGAGGAATAACGTCAGTGCCATATCTATGGCGGATAGTATGAACTTTTTTTTATGTCACGACTTATCTGCTGAGCGAGCTTCCCTTTTCCATGCTACTTGAGTTAAAACGATACTGATAGCGAATGTCACACGAAGTTTGGCTGTTTTGCGTACGAGAATGCAACCCTCTCCAAAAACGATTGGTCGCTGATCCCGACAGCAGCCGAACGAGAGCGCAATTGACTTGACGTTTCGGCAGCGACGCGAAATTTCTAGTTAGAGAGAACGGGGCTTCGCATAAGCCGAAGTTCGCCAGAAATAGCCGGAACAGGAATTTTCGTGATTTGGCCGCCATCTGAGTGACTAAAACTCCAATCGTAGGTTGACAGCGGCAACGCAGGGCTTGCATAGTTTCAACAATACTGGTGATAATGCGTTCTGGTGCACTTTGTTTGCCTGCGGGTATATGGAAACCCACTGACGGGATGCCTAGGTACACCTTATGGTGCTCAATCCTTTGGGCCTGGGATCAAGTGCCTTACTGAATTATGTAAGCGGACTGGTACATAATCAAACCAAGTCCGACATTCCTCTCAACCGCGTCTTTGCGCTGATACCCACAATTTGTCGTTTCGTAGTGCTGGATATTGTAACAAATCTGGAGGATAAGTATATTGTGAGGGTACCCACATGGCTGCGTGGGAAATTGGATAAATTGGCATATTTAACGTACACTGGTGCAGATTAATTTCTTCAGCTTCTACCGTGACCGCCATTCGTTGGTGTACTACTGAGGTAAACGACACCACCGGGCCATTGCACCCAGCAGGCCTACTCGCTCTACAATATACTCACTTATGCCTTATAATGTATCAGTCGTGATGGGAAACTGTCATCCTGCGTGGCGATTTACAACACATGATCACAAGCCAGTTCCTTGGGATTAGGACAATAGATGAAGCTGAAGAACACATGGAGAAACGACAAGAAGGGATACAGATGCCTGTGAAAGTTTCGCCCCTTGTTGCTTGCAGTGACAAGTTTACCAAGCAAGCAGTAGCAGCGAGCAGATCATGTTTGGCTGGATGAGCAAGTAAGTAATGACGTCGTCGATGACGTTTGCTGATGTCATTGCTGATTGCGGTCCTTGTGTCGTTTTCTCTTCTCTCCTCGGTGAAAGAATGTCCCCGCACCCAGAGCTTATCGCAGAAGCGCAAGAACTGATGTCCATCATCCAATAAGTCAGTTACACGACGCAGTGTGTATACTGAAGACGAATTATCAGATATATATCCATACATTTCAATGCCAAACATACTGTCGGGAAAACCCAACAATGTAGTTCCTAAATCCCAACGCAAACGAAAGAAATGAGAGAATAAGAGAGAATGCAAGAGGTGTAGCACTACAACTGTCCAGGGTGTATGGTGTTGCTATGAACAAGAAAAAAAAACAAATGCAGGGAAAAGCCAAGTTCGTGGTTCCCGTGTGTCCCAGCCAAGAGGTACATGTGGAGATGGATGACATCCAAGAGCATGTGTTCCCTCACGCAACCAGCGGGTCGCGAGTGACAAAAAAGCGAAGTCGCGGTGATGTAGTGCGAATGCGAGAGCGAATGACGTGTCGCGAATGCTGGGCCGGTGATACGTAGGGAGAATGATCGTGAGGGTCGGTTTGGTGTGATGGTTTGAGACTATTGAGGTCCTCTATGCAGAGGGAATAGCAACCACGGCATGACACAAGATGCAAGGCAGGTGCCAATAAATAGGTGTGAGGTGTATGAGAAGCTGGTATCAGGACAGGCCAGCAGAGTAGTGTGGGGTGGCCCGGAAAACGGAGGTATGAACGAGATGATGACGCGGAAATGCCGCATCCATGTATTCGGAAGGCATCCTATCTGCGTGCAATGTAGCGCCAGTACTTGGCGTTGGGAGGCTGTGCACAGGGTCAACATCCAGTCTTTTGGAGAAAATCAAGTTCACTGACCTCAGTGCCTGGAGTTGAGTCGTCTACATAGCGTGACTTGTCAGGAAACAGTGAAGCCATCCACGAGAGAAATGACTTACGATCTCTGATGCACTCCCAGATGTCGACGCCACGACCTCTGGGATCCCAGACTCCGCACTGACTATATATCGCCCAGTGGACGTTGAGCTCCCAAATTCTGGTGGCGTTGGCGATGACAGGCATGGTGTAGGTGGAGGGATGGTGAGTGGACTGGGTAGTTTCGGACGACAGTTTGTATGAGCAGCGGGGAGAGCGGGGGTGTTGTGTTGAGGATAGACTGGGAAGGGGGGGAGGGCGAAGGAAGGGCTTTTATATGTGAAGGCATTAGATCGTGCTGTCGCAAACCGAGATGGAGACAACCACAAACTTGTCTCCGGTATACTTTCGCTCAAATCTCGATCTTCTCCAAATCGGGAATCCAAAATCGTCCTTGAATTGTGTCCCGTTTTGGCTAGCCATCCCAATTCGGCCTAATTTGGCATTGTTTTGCTGAATCCCGTCGGTTCTGGGATCGTTCTCTTGGGATTCCTTCCCAAGATCAGAGTCGCAGCACGCTGATGATCGATGATCTTCTAGTGACTGACTTCAGAAGGCGGCTTGAGTGACATCAGTATCAACGACTATGCAGTCATACTCTTCGTATCTCGCAGTCAACCCACTCCATCTCTGTCCTCATCATCGTTTTCATACCACCAAAGAAACCCTGCCCCGCCCTGGAGTGTACAAGTCCTAATTTTAGTTCGAGTTTTCTACTCGCGGCTCCTGATCCAAGGTTCGGGGTGTATTTACCTGGAGTCCTTGCGTCCACAAGAGCGAAAGACAAAGAAACCTGGGTAGTGGCGATGAAGACCAGAACCACTCTTGGGCTTTGCCTCAGAAGCCCATTTTTAGTACCCCAAGCATCGCCGTGGCCGACAAAAACTCATTGATACAAGGACATTCCCTCGGTTCTTTGTGTGACAAGGAAAAGCGTTTAGATATGCCGCCTTGCTGACCATCCCTGTGCAAGGTAATGCAAGGTAATTGTACCGTAGTTTAACAACTGGGTAGATCATTTTCACACTTGCGCTATCAAGTCCGCCGATTCATTTCGAGAAGCTACAGTCTCGGGATCATGATGGCTGGCATGGCGGTTGTTTGGCCACAACATGGACACTCTTAGGTGTCTTCGCTTTGAGTACTTCACAATCTGCTATTCACTGCCGTAGGCAGCGCGTATTCCCATCTCGGAAAGGGTCCATGATTGACACCACGAATTATCGGCATGAACCTGATGGAAGTTACGGAAGAACAAAAATTGCACCCCTCTTGAGATACTTCTTAGCGTAGCGACGCATTCGGAAAACAAGAGTGTTCCAAACGTCCTAGTGCCGTTGACGGTGACCCGTCTTACCCGGTCACTTTTTATAAAAACATCTCGGCCTTGCCTGATTATTCTCTGTCCAAATCGCTCCATATCGACTAAAGGCGGCCGGAAAGCACCAAGGACACCACTACAAGCGCCCTCATTCCTAGTCTAACAGCTCTCAAGCTCTCGGGAAGCTAATAATTGCGCATTCATGAATCGCTGAGAAAACCCTAGAGTCAAGGGGACCGACCACATCAAAGTGATCCCTCCCCGTTTTAATTCCCCACGTATGTGCCTTTAGATATGGTTGCGATTACCAAAAGGACCTATTGACAATCGCAAACCCTCAACTCGCATTCGAGGCTTATGCAGAGCCGCATTTGGATCCTCGTCCCATGGTGCAGGGGGGCTTCACCCACAAACAGGTATTCGGAAGATGCCATTCTCCTGCTAAGTCTCCAAATTCAATTCTTGAGGCCTACAACCAATATTGTCGTTGTCACCCTACCAATGTTCCCTTTCAAGCTGACGTATTAGACGCCCAAGGATTCCCTAGCTATTCCTTGTGAATTCCGGATAGGGCCCATGGACACTTCCGGGTTTCACAACTCCTTTGCTCACAAAGGACGGGTCATTACATGAATGTTTATCAAGCATTCACCGAAGAGCCCACGGCTCAGTAGTTCCCATAATTCCCCAGATGTACAAATATCTTCCACCCCATAGTTCACGGGACCCTTATCACCTATGTGGAAAGACCCCCAAACTCAAAAGCCCGGCCGCGACTTCGGGTTCTGGTACACCCTCTTCATCCCCTTCCCCGCATTCAGTTCCTGCTTGATCCTACGCTTGGACGTTTCAGCGGGGGCACTCGTGACCAAGAAGCAGCATGCGAAGAGAACGTATGCCGTCATCCGAATTTTGTTGGCATCCTTCTGCATCTATAAACAATCCATACTCACGCAAGGCAAGTGGTGTTCAGTATATCCGAGTCAGAATGACAGAAATAGGTGCAATGTGTTGAAGGAGCTTCGACCCGGGCAGCCATCCTTGCCGCTCCACCTTGAATAGCTAGGGGAAGGGATTCCGAAGGACGGGCTCGAACATCGACCTGGAAGTCTGTTTTCCCAACTCTCGGTTTGGCGACGAATCCCCTTTGGGGCGAGGAATTCCGACGAAAACGCTTGTTAGCTATGCCAATGCAACAATTCCTGGCCCACGTTGCAACAACGCGAGGGGTCAGATTTAGACATGATTCCAGTCCGGACGTCTTACACAAATGTGCCTACATCGTGTTTCCGGAGCACATCAACTCCCTTGCTGTGCCCAGTCGGCCAGAACGAGGAGAAGCTTGAAAAAGGGGGGGTGTGGCTTAAAGAAGCACAGCTTCAACGTCAAAATTACATGATGAGAAAGCTTATGTACCTCTATGGAACCTGGCGCCTACAGCCGACTCCCCTTGTGTCCGCCCCGACCTGTAAAGAGAATAGGGTCGTTCACGATTGCTCATACCGCGGCCTAATTCTAGTCGACGGCCTAGACGATACCGGGTTACAAGGAAATTCCGTAACACAACATGCTGAATCTCGTGGCTTTCATGTCCAATGAAATCTAGCTTTCGTCCTATTGTACTCAATCAGGTCACAGGGCCTAACATTCTCATTTGAAGGCCCACAACGAGGCATGCCATTGCCGTCGCATTTCTGTGACATTCAGCATAGTATAACTGACACGGCTTGTAGATCTTGGGAGTAACAATAGTGCTATGAATCGACTCCACAGATCGAACCTTGGGGGCAGAAAGCCTCCCGAATGGCCAAAACTAGAGGTTTATCTATCGTAGCTTGACTAATCACAGTAAAGCTTCACCCACGCTTTTCATGGCAGCCGTTCAGAATATTAAATTGTGCAGTTGGTGGCACTGCAGTTAGTGGCACCTACCTTCGAATGACGATTCCTGGAGTTAGTGAGACAGAAGGGAAGAAAGAATAGCCAAAGCTGTTTCACTTTAGCTCTTATTCCTGGCCCTGGGACCCGGAAACTTGCACCATACAACATACACTCAGCAGAAAAAACGTTTTTTCACCCCACAGAGGAACCTTCCGCTTCGTAGTGCGAATACGTGAAATGCTTTGTTGATTCGCCCAAGGGTGCTGCGATGCTGCCCGTTATCACTCAGCCTCGTACTTCGGGTTTCTACCATTACATATGTGCGTCTACTCGTGATATCTCCGGTACTTCGGACCTGCTTTTGGTTTGAGAAGCCGAGGATACTGGCGAACATCCATTGAGTCGGGCTCTGTGTTGTCCTGCCCGATTTGCATCCTGAGGGATGCTGACACGCTGCATGTATTCCTTGAGGAAGCCTTATATTGTGATATTTTTAGGAAATGAATGAAGTACTAGCAGCCTGCGCCAATTCAGCAAATTGGGATCCAACAAGGAAGCAGTGCTCGCGGGGTGCAGCTGTGCGTGTGGAATCCTAATCAATCCAGGACTGCGTATCCTAGCCCCCGTGATCTTGACTCGGTGATTCAAGTATTTAGGATGTTCATTTTGGCGTTCAGAGCACCTTTTCCCCCAGAGACAACATTAGAACTCCTACTGTTAACTCTCCAGATAGGCTCAGGATGATGGCCACTATATGCATGTGCGCCTTCGAATTGAAAAGTCTCACCCGTACATATGCTTCCTTCCAGCCTTCCTTCACGTGCAGTCAGCGTCCTGCTAGCCTTCGTCCCTGATCAAACCCTCGAAGACTTGATCCCTAGTCTTCCCTCAGAGACAGAATAGGGGCATCCAAAAAAAATATCGATCGTATGGCCAACAGGATGAAGTTGGAGCCCTGAGCCACTCAAATTTGGGGCAAGAAACAAGGCCACAAAGGAAGTTAATATACTACAAAGAAGGGGTCCATCATACATTCGATTAAATTGAAGCTGAATAATGGCCTCGTTAATGTTCGATGAGATTGGGAGCTACGTCAACTTGACCCGAACCTTTTGTAGACGTCCCATCGCCTCAGCTAATTCTGTTACCTGCTAGTATTTTTAAAAAAATTGGGCACACCGTATCCGCGATTCCAATCCCCATCCACACGGGGGCTAGACTAAGCGTATAGATATGCTATCTTAACCCATTGTATAATCCATTAAATTGTCTCGGCTAAATCTGCTAAATTTTCTCCTAGAAAAGTCCCTGATCAACACCGAGCGAGGTATGCGTTAACATCAACATCACCTGTAAACGCTCGGTTACTCTGCAAAAAGACCTGCGACAACATCGGTCTCGAAATATAGGGCGGCGATGCATACTCTTCTATGCCTTGGTCGATTGATGGTCTTATGATAATGCGGAATCACAAGTGTCTGAGGTTAGATCAAGAGTTTGATCCACGGATATCAATGGCTCTCACACCCTGTATGCTGGGAATGTTGGAGCCCGGTAGTTTCCCGTTAATCAGGAGGTTAAAACTGCAAATCCAAGAGTGGTATTTTATCATAGGGTGCTGGGTGGATATCAGATTCGCATGCCACATCATGATATGTCTTGAACGTCGTTCATGATGCAACATTGACTACTATACATATCGCACACGAGGCAGTCGATAGTTACTGGGGGAAATTAAAAGGGGAACGAGTGTCTACGTTCTAGTCCAATGAAACCTTTATAACTTTGATGTTTTATGACGGCCCGGGGTATCAAGGACCAAGAGACCGGGTACGCCAAAAGCCTAGAAGGGTGATCGGACGCAACATGTCCGTAACATGTCATCCGGGTTGTCGGGAAGATATAAGCGCATCGCTTACCACAGGCAGACCTTATGATGAGCGTCGTGATTATGGGACGTGGAACGTGGAAGCCTCTAAGTGATGTCAGAAATTGGTCATGATCAGCGTAAGTACCTCATGCTGTAAATAACTGTCGTCGGTGGACGTTCATAGGAGTCCATCCTTTCTGGATCCAAGCTTCGATGATACAGAACCCCAGATTTTGGGGTATCCTGGTTTCCCACGCGAACACCGCTTCACAACTTGAAATTCTTCCTTCCCTCTGTTGTGCTATTGTTTACCCCACAGTAAACGCAACAGAGCGAGATTTTTGATTGCTCACGGTTCCTGGGACCTGAAGACGGATTTGGTTTTTCTTTTCCTTTCACTTACCACCTATCGGCAGTGACGTGCGTTGATGGTCTGTTGCCTTCTGCAGCCTACACGGCACTTCACATGGCGCGCTGGGCACCGCTGCCAAAATTCTCAATGGGGTAGGAGGTAACTCTGGGTCGGAGAACGTAGATCCATTTGAGGGTAAGGGATGGCACAACCTTTTAGTTCTTCAGACTGTCAGAGCTTGACTGGAAAGCCGCGTGTAGATGGCCTGTGGGTACCACGTCGTCAGAAATAGTCCCGTATAGCCGAAACCGGGTGGCTCTCTCTCTTATTTTTATTTTTATTTTTATTTTTATTTTTATTTTTATTTTTATTCACCGCGGACGTTTCATGGAATTATATTGAAGAGGCCCTGAAATCAAGTGCGGTGGGAAGCTGTTGATACAGACAAGGAAGATCTTCGCTAGTCGGAGTCCAAAGGAATGTACCGGGACGATTGTATTTTCCGCTGGTACTGTGCATCGTTCTTTTTCGATTCGTTCGTTGAAATTTGAGTACGGTTGGGAGGTCGTGTCCAAATTCCAAGGCAACCCCAGCACACAAACCTTGATCGGTCCATAATTCCCGCTCCAAAAACCGCGCTCTAGAATGTGTAGGTGGCATTTTCCTAAGCAACGGTCGCGATCCCTTGTTGCCAGACATTAACGGAACAGAAGGCCGCCGGAAATAGCGGACATGGTTGTTTACTTCCGCGGCAAAGAACCCCACTTTATGAAATTTCTGACATAAGTTTATAATCTGATGTACGCACGTTCGCTGACATTGTTAATCAGAAAAAGGATCCCGTCTGTGGATCTCTGTCACGGAATCCCGGTCTGGGGAGCTTGAATTTTGATGTAATCTCAGAAAAATCCTATTGCACCCATATTCCTCGTTCAACCCGCCAACCTGCGAACCTAATCCAAATGCCTCGACTGAACTTGGGCTTTGGGGTGTTGGGATAATTGATAAATCGGGCTCGGGGAGTGACCGAAGAATGATTTCATAAATATGAGGTAAGGCTGCGCAGCAATGTCACCGCAAATGCGAGCAACTAGGTGCCAGCGTCCGCTATTATCGAGGAGTATAGAGATCCAGGATGCGTGCATGACAGCGTGCCTTCGTTTCGGGAGAAGCTCCGGTGCGCATTCAAGAATGGTACAATCAGGTCCTAGCATATAAACTTCTTCGAAATGGCAACGAGCGAATGCGGAATGAATACAAAATCGGAGTGGAACGAGCTAAGACATCCCGCCGATTACTCCACACCTCGACAGGGATGGTATAGAGACAAGGGTCTACGCCGCTATGGACTCGGTCACCAACCTCGGTTGTCTTGTCTCGCCGAGACCTTCGATATAATTACATCAAAGCACAGGAAAGAAGAGGGGCACTGACCCTCGAATTCTGCAAAGTCTTGGCC
The DNA here is from genome assembly GCA_018524395.1 of Podaxis carcinomalis. NCBI lineage: Eukaryota > Fungi > Basidiomycota > Agaricomycetes > Agaricales > Agaricaceae > Podaxis > Podaxis carcinomalis. Next base: position 93,678 of record JAEUWJ010000037.1, read on the forward strand.
GGACCAACCCAGACAGGGTCAGAGGATAGAGCTAAGGGCTCGGGGACGATGAGACCACCGAACAGGAGGGGGACCCTGTCGAATAAAATATAGTATCAAGTCGGTATCAGGGCTTCTACAACGCCTACAGAACTTCTCGAAAGAGAATCTTTCCATATAAATGAGTACGCGAGGCCTGAGGTGTGAACCACTCGTTGATCCAGAAGCCATATTTGATCAAATAACAAGGGAAGTTGAGAGTGGGGAGCAAGCTCAAGCTCTCAGGGCTGTGGCGAGTGCATGGCAACTACTAAGTAAGGAGGGGAGGCTGGTAAGTAGTACGCGTGGAGGAATCGGGGTTCTCCGCTTGATAATGAAAGGAGCTAGCCGTGACTGATTATCGAGTTTGATTTCCTCGGTCGAATAGTGTAGGCGTAGCTATATGACAGTGTCTAGAAGATTTGTGCTACCCATCAAGTGTTCATAAAAGGCCAGGGCTGGCCAGATAAGAAAAGAATCCAATGATATCGAGAGCGAACGAACAAGGCAAACGCGTGATCGACTGGTCCCCATAAGTGCATGACAGAGTATGCAGGGCCACCCGGCGTTGTCATATAGGTCCGTTCTTAAAGGAAGCTTTGGAGGATCTCAGAGGTGCCGCAAGTTACCGGTATGTGAGAACAAGGATAAGTCCGAATAGTTCTAAGTAGTTGAAGGGGGATGGCAGATCCGATGAACCCGATCACGAGACGAAACGCTAGGATAGAATACACCTTACGGAGTATGAAATATGAATCCTAGGATTTGAATGATATTGACCTTATGTAGACTTGAAGTGCGACAGCAGCCTTTACCCAAAAGTACGGATTTGATAGTAAGATCATTCCGTCCAAGCTCAGAAGCCTCGGAGGGTCCTTTACAGACCCGTGCGATAACCAAAGAGGGAGAGCACATTCGTGACAAAATTAATGGGACACAGCGTCCATCGGCTTCACAAGGAAGTATTACTATAAGTAAGGATAGTGAATTCGATGGATGCGGTCCGACATTCGAACGTCATTCACTTACCAACGGGGAACGAGCTGCTTGTCTCTTCGGGGAGGATACCGTCATGCCATATACGCATACACCCGAGATCCTGGGCCCTGGGGGTCTCGAAAGTCATACAGATATTGTTCCGGAGGATCTCATCGAGTTTCTGGAACCAGATCGTCAGGGAAAGGGGTAAAAGAAGCATAGGAAAAACACGTCCATTGATATATGCGCTCATAATCGATTTGATAACCTTATACAGACGTAAAATAGGAGAGAGAGGAGCACAAATTGCAGGAGATTGGATGTGTGGCGATTGGGTGCTCAAACTGAAACTAGAAAGCTTGCCTTCAGCTGATGTCTCTAAGTCTGAGATGGGTTAGCGGTTGGGGTAGATGAAATATTGTGGTGGATTTTCTTATTACGAGGCATATCCGTTAGCCGTCTAGGATGTTACGAGGGTTGAGTGGGAGCGTTACAGGATTAAAGTCGAGGTGAGCCAGTTTAGTGATTGCAGTAAAGAGTCGACGGACGTTCAAAGATCCTCTTCCGTGGCCGGTTCCGCAAAGTATCGCGGCACCGCCTTTTTTATGAAAACGTCGATTGCGATTAGCTCCTGCTACGAAAAAGGAAAGCAGCACGAAGAGAGAACCAAAAGCGGTCATTAGATGTTGAAAATCGTGTAACAAGGCTCCGATTTCTCCATGTGCAATGTAAGGGCCAAGAAGGTGGATGCGGGACATGTGTGAATCTCGTACACTTAGAGTCTGGTTTGGAGGAGACGAACAAAAGTAAGTGCGCAAGTTGGGTACAACCAGAGATAGGGAGTCACAAGGGATGCCATTTGCATCGAGCTACACCGACGGTAGAGGTGTAGCATATGGACGAGCAACATTCCGTCCGGGTGCCGTGCCCTGAAGTTTGAGCTTAATGGATTGTCATCGAAGGAATGCTCAAAAGGGATGGTCCATGTTGCTTGTTGGTCGTGCAATAGCTGTTGGAAGGCGGGTACGTTTTTGCGAGGCTTAAGTGTTCATATTGTTGGGCCCTTGAGACACGTGCCGGGTCACGTTTCTCTATCAGGTCCCGTCAATCTTGCTCTGTAGAGCGGCATTCACTTATTTACTTACTGAACCACAGCCATGGCCGCCGGCTTCAAAAACGCGTCTACGTCAAGGAGGATGGTACGTAAAATGTACGAGCACGAAAACTCCAGACTAACATCACTATTATCGCAAAGTAGGGGCTTGGATTCACGGGCTCATTAGCTATAGCTGGCATTTTGTTTTACTTGGCAAAACGCAATGTCTCGTCTAAGAGGAGAGCAGATTTAGACGAGTACCGGGTTGGTAAGGAGCTGAATAAGATTTTTGTGGCACACTGTAAGCTGTAAGGCTGACTTGATTCGCGCAGCTTTGCAGAAATCCGAACAGGGGCCGACTTCGGTGGAGAATACAGGATCAAGATCTTAGGATATCCTCCATTTTGTCTGAGGGACCTGATTTGGACTTTGAGGAATCCTCGTTTCCGGAGAATGTCCAAGCCAGCCTTCCAAAGTGCGGCACCCCTGCCCGGACTTCTTGCAGACGAGGGTTTTGGAAGGTCAGGAGAGTGGGACTCGTGGATTGTTGTAACTTGCATTCTGTGAACAACAGCAAATATCAAATCTGGAACTTTTCCTGCATCCTGGTGTTTCAGACGTGACCTCTACCCCACTCTTCGAGCTTGGGATTCGGATGATGATCGCTCCAAATCCTCCAAATCCAAGACATGTGAGCTGACGTTCCATTCTTGACCACCGTCTCCTCGGCAACTTTGGACCCTGCCTTTCCTCGTTCTGCTCAGCCGCTTCCATCTTGCATTGCATTCCTATTTTGACTGGATTGAATAATGTGGACGTCGCGTTTCACACCAAAAGGCGAAATCCCACCTCCACCCCCGAACGCTGGAAGGGTGTGTATACGACATTTTGAGAGATTATATAAATGACATGAACCTGGCGTTGTTGTAGACCTTTTTCGCCGCAGGTACTCTGACCCTCGCAGGATTGAGCGGCCTTTATTTGAGCATGTTGCATTCCAAGCATAAGCAGGAGCAGACAGGAACCAATCCTCTTTGTAAGCCGACTATTGAGTCTTTTAATGGTACAATCGCTCATGTTTGACATGAATAGACGAACAAGTTCTTGCCCATGTCGGAACCAAACCCATGACTTCGGACGAAGACACTTCTTTGCCGAGCAAGGCGTCCCAGCAACGATCACTGCGGCCTTCCGGTCCTACCGAGAAGCACGATGCCGGCCATATCTCTATCGATCAGTACAAGGAGTCGCATGATAGTGCTGACCCCAAACGGCTCCAAGCCCCGGTCCCGCAGCGTACGAAGGAGGATGGTAGTGGGTGGGTGGCCACCAAGGCACCTGGTTTTGCGAATTACTCGAAGAAGTGATGAGATTGGGAACGGTGTGCATGTAGATTGTATATAAAGCTTTTTTTTTGTTTTTTGTTTTTATTCTCTTGTCATAGACTACATCGTAACTTGATATCCACCAAAGTTAATGAGAAGCCCCAGTCAGTTATATTTACACATGATTGCACACGTGACGTTGCAGGTGTTCTGATTGGCCAGAACAGGCAGACTGCTGGCTCTCGACACTAAATTCTCCGGCAGCCCCCCCCCCCATCCCCCCACCGTAAACGCTTCGACAAAATGCTTAATCTAACCCTTCGTAACGTCGTCCGACGGACCGTACCCGTATCAGCTGCACGGAGCTTTACTGCGACGTCACTGAGGTCAAAGGATCCATGGCCGTTACCCCATACACCGGAACACCTCGCATCCACGACGACACCCTCAGATCTTCCGCCTCCTACGCCTCTTCCTCGCTCGAACGAATCAGTGGAGAGGCTTCGAGCGCGGTTAGTATACCAGTCGAGAAAGCGTGGGACACTCGAGTCCGACCTCCTTTTGAGTACTTTTGCGAGGGATAATTTGGGACTGATGAATGAGGGTGAGTTGAAGGAATATGACAAGGTAAGACGGTGTTGATTTGAAGGATGGTTGTTGACTGGAGACTGAATTGGATTGAATTGAGCAGCTATTGGATGAACCGGATTGGGACATCTATTATTGGTGTACTGGGGAGAGGACGCCGCCAGAGCGGTGGGCGAGTTCTGAGCTGTTAAACAAGTTGCGTGTACATGCAAAGAATGAGGGGAAAGTTATCAGGAAGATGCCTGCACTTTGATAATTGAAGCAATAGTAAAAGTATGATACATAGGCAAATACGATACAGCAGTAATTCTCTCATACGTGCGTACATAAGGGGAGCGTGTGAATATTTCTGCAGGGTTTGGAGGTCTTTTTGTGGGCGACGTTCCCGTCCATTCCTTGCTCCCAACCAGCACACATCCATCGCTCTCTTCATCAGCCATCAGCCATCGCCTAACCATCCTCCTTGCCCTTACGACCTGTATCAGTCCCCCGCCCACAGCCTTCGTATAGCCAGGCATCAACCCAACCTTCATCTTCCTCAACGACACGTTTTCTCCCGTCCCCCATCCCAACATCCAACCATGTCTCAACCAGCCCCCTCCTCATCGTCAACGTGAGCTTTTTTCTGCTCTTCTTCACAGCCCCAGCCCTCCTAACCCAACTCCCTACTTTGCCAGACCCTCTAACACCCCCCACGACTCAGCTTGGAAAGCCGGTCTGCGTCCACCCCCCAAGGACTTGCGCCCCCAAACCGAAGATGTAACCGCAACCAAAGGCCTCGAATTCGAGGACATGAACCTCCGACGCGAGCTTCTCATGGGGATCTTTGAAGCAGGATTCGAAAAACCCTCCCCCATCCAGGAAGAAGCCATTCCCATCGCCTTGACCAGGCGCGACATCCTTGCCCGTGCCAAAAATGGTACTGGCAAGACCGCCGCTTTCGTTATTCCCTCTCTTCAGCAAATTGACGTCAACAAGCCCAAGATCCAGGCACTGCTCCTGGTCCCCACGCGTGAACTTGCGCTGCAGACTTCCCAGGTCTGCAAGACTCTCGGAAAGCATATGGGCCTGCAGGTCATGGTTACCACTGGTGGAACCACCCTCAAAGATGATATTTTGCGTCTTTCCGAGACCGTTCACGTTCTTGTCGGAACCCCCGGTCGTATTCTGGACCTTGCCAGCAAAAATGTTGCCGACCTTAGCGAATGCCCTGTTTTCGTTATGGACGAGGCGGATAAGTTGCTTTCGCCCGAGTTTGCCCCCGTGATGGAACAGCTGTTGTCCTTCCTACCTACCGACCGTCAGGTTATGCTGTTCAGCGCAACTTTCCCCATGATCGTCAAGGACTTCAAGGCGAGTCATAAATTTTTTAGGTGGCCGGGGGGTTGGGGTTGGACGCTGATAACGATCCAGGACAAACACATGCGCTCCCCATATGAAATCAACCTCATGGACGAGCTCACTCTCCGTGGTGTCACACAATACTATGCTTACGTGGAGGAACGACAGAAAGTCCATTGTCTTAATACTCTCTTCTCCAAGGTGCGTTTTTCATGCGCGGATCATTAATAGTTTAAGCGCCAACATGCAGTCTTTTTACAGCTTCAAATTAATCAGTCGATCATCTTCTGTAACTCGACCAACCGAGTCGAGCTCTTGGCCAAAAAGGTCACAGAGCTCGGTTATTCGTGCTTCTACTCCCATGCAAAAATGCTCCAATCTCACCGCAACCGTGTCTTCCACGACTTCCGTAATGGCGTTTGCCGCAACCTCGTTTGCTCTGACCTCCTCACGCGCGGTATTGATATCCAGGCTGTCAACGTGGTGATCAACTTTGATTTCCCGAAGAACAGCGAGACTTATTTGCATCGTATTGGTCGCTCTGGGCGATTTGGTCACCTTGGTCTTGCGATCAATTTGGTGACCTATGAAGATAGGTTCAACCTATACAAGATTGAACAGGAGCTTGGAACAGAGATCCAACCCATTCCCCAGAACATTGACCGCGGGCTGTATGTGGCACCTAATGCCACTGATGACCAACACCAGAAGCCCCAGCCCCAGCCCCAGCAGCAGCAGCAACAACAACAACAACAACAACAAAGGCAACCAGCTCCTGTTCCCGTCCAACCTCAGGTCCAGAGGACAGGCCCTCCTCTCCCCCCTCCGGCCGCGCAACCTCAATATCTACCTCAACCCATCCCCCAACAACCCATCTACAATGGTCAGGTCCCCGCACGGCCGAATGGTGGTCTACCTCCGCAGGCACAACAGATGCGTGGCCAACCGGCATATCGCGGTGGCGTGCCCGGTGGTGTGCCCGTTGGTCGATGAAGATTAGAAGGGGATGCTCACCGTTCGCCTGGTTCTTGAGGCGACCTGCTGCGATCAACCCTAGACTGTCTGACATATATTCGATGCTCTTTACCCCGGCTGCATCGCTCATACCAACCTCCCCCCCCCCCCCCCCCTTTACTTTCCCCGACAGCTCCCCGTCCTTATTCTCTTTTAACTCGCGCCAGTGAACGATCACGATATCGATACCTTACTCTGTCCGCCATTTTTTCTTTCTTTTCGACAAATCAAAGTGATGATGATGAATTGTATCAACTGTCTGCATAGTCGTTCGCTCGCTCGCGGCTCGTCTGTCTATCTGCCCCCGTCTATTAGTTTATCCGATGCATAACGTAGTTTTCCGTATTGTCTATCCGTCTTTTTTTGCGATGCCGGCTCTGGGGGTATATGTTTTGGTAGTTTAGGGTGGCTCGTAGAGGTGAGCTTGACGTGTTTGTGGGTGTGAGTTGTATTATCTCGGGTCAAATAGATGATGCAACTTGCTCCATTAAATCTTGTGAACTACGCCCTCTGTTCTGACATCCCAACTAGAAATCCCAATGCGATGGCAATGGCTACTCAAGCGCCGAATAAGGCAAGAGCTGAGTGCAATCACCCCGTCACACCAGGTCCGGGAAGCATCCCAAATCGTCCGAAAGATCGTCTGTCGTTCCCGAGTAAATAATGCAGATCCTGCACCACCAGTGAACCCACGTACGCGACGCGAAATTCCGAATCTTCTCAATAACTAGACATGGACAGGCGCTGACCTGTTCTGCGATTACGTAACATATCGACAACATAATTAAACAAGTGCATAGCACGAAAGATGAGAGCCAAAGGGTATATAGAGTATGGTTATTGAAAGGCGATAAAAAGGGGGAAAGAGGTGGCGAGGTAGGAGAGCGGAGCCTGGGCTTTGATAAATTCAAGAGGGATTGGGCGGAAGCAGGCTTGGTAGGGGTAGTAGCCAGTATCTGCTCTGTGGCCAACATGTGAGCCGTCCTTTGTCGAAATGGCATTCATGATCTCCTGCGTGTGCTAGCTCTTCAAATATTCCGTCCAAGGAAAGGCTTCTTCGTCGAGGTCGGCAATAGCCTTCTTCAGGAGCTTGCGGATGACGCGGTGCGGGCAATAGAATTCAATACCTCGCCGACACCAACCCCAACCAAGTCGAAGAATTTCGAACCATTGCCTGATCAAGAGTTTAAGGTTATCGAAGTAATCATCAACGTTGGTCAAGAGAACTTCGAGTTCTCCAGGGTTGTCGAAGAGATGTCTCTTATGCAGGCCAGATAGCGTGGGATCGTCGAAATAGGCATGTATGGCCGCTCGTCGTTCGTCCGTTTTCTCAGAATCGACCCAAAGGGACTCCACGTCGGGAATGGCATTGTGGGCCAACGAGACATGTTTTTCAAGTTTGTGGCTCATGAAAGCAAGGGTTCCCTAAATAATGCAGTGAGATTGACAGAATAGAGGTTTGGAATGAAGAGCGGACTGCGATGCGAACGGTATCAGAATTGCAATACCAACATCTTATCAACGAGGGCACCAACGAGACCGTTTAGAAGCCCCAACCTGCCACCGAAGAACCTGATCGTCAGTCCAGGTAGCTTCAGGACCATTCGAGTGAGAGCACGGAAACCAACTGGAGCGGTTTCTCGGCCACACCGGAACCTCCGCTGATATATTCCTCTTCGGCCTGACTATCCGCAGAGGTGTTTTAAGTGAGGGAGGGGATAGAATCAGGCCAGTTCTTCGATCTTGTTTGGGCCGGGTTCAGAGTAAGGCCTTTGCGAATGAACACCAAAGTCTCGGGACTGCTATCGCGCACCCGTTTGTAGTAGCTAGTGCAATAAATGTTGACAAAAAAAAAAGAACACCAAAGTCTCGACCTTCCCACCCTCCGACGTGACATAACCCGCCTCCCGCAGGCGGGTTGAATCCAGCCCAGCATGTCGAAGATCGTACGTCTCGTATGGCCAAGTCTCAAGGTCCTTGCGCAAGGGATCCAAGTGTTCTGACTATTCATCAGACTCTTGTGTCCTTTGTGATGAGTTGCCTAATGCCACCTCGACATCCGATTCAGGAGCTGGCAATCTCTGCCATGACTGCTTCAGCACATATATTTGCAGCCTACACCCTATCTACACGTTATCAGTTGTCTTTCTGCCTCAGCTCCTAATGGTCGTAATACCTTGGCGTTTTTCTTTACCCAGTCACTCAATAGAGTTACCTCAAAGACCATGATTACGCTGCCCCAGAATCTGCTCACTCTCCGAAGATTGAGGTTTCGGATAGTCACATATTGCACGACAGAGGACTTATGGTTACTAGAAGAGTCAACACCACCAGCATCGTTGGGGCCACTCGTGCCCTCACGTGGGCACTGGCCCCACTCGGCGGGAAACCATCGATAACCCATGGAAGATGACAGGCGCTGGAACAATCACCAAGCGACTCCAGTGCGAGTCTGTAGGAAGGAACAGGTCTTTCACATCCCACACGCGGAAGGTAAAATCCTATCCAAGCTTTTGTGGTGTCAACTTGCTATGACGTGTAAAAAGTCCATAGGGCTCTGTCACCGTCGATTGGAATGTGTCCAGAGCTCAGGGAGAGAAGTGCTGGCTTTATGAATGTCAATTGGGCATGCGCTGATAATCACGCTACGGTCGAAGAGGTGGGAGCATAGCTGATCAAGCTCGAGAGTGAGGGCGAAAGCGAACATGCCGTCGAATTGTTCCATGAAGATTTGGCTGGTGTAAGAAGCCAAACGCGCTAGAGATGAAGCTCTCTTGTTCGACGTGGCTTCGGTCACTGTGAAGACATGAAGCCACCGTATTGTTGGACCCTGCACAGAAGCGGCATGATTATCAGAATAGCCAGCATAGATAGAGATTGGAGCTATACAAGCCTTCCCCCCAGCTTAGCAATGCATTAGTTAACTAGGTGAGGTCACTAGCAGAAGACGAGCTCACCTATTCCTCTGCTCCTCCATGAGAGAGTTCATTGTATTGTGTCCCGAATTGGCATTCTTCTGCTCCGCGTGTTCATCAGCAAGGCATGGATGGAGAGTAGAGGTCCCTGAGAGTGTATAAGTCCTATCTGCTCACCGTCTCGGGGTTGATTGCCTTTGTGTGCTGGCAAGGAAACTGCTGTCGTGATGTTGGCTGGAGGCATAAAAACAATAAGGCTTGTGCATCTTGGATAATTCGACTTCGAAGCTGGAGTGTGTAAATGAACCCATTTCCACTCAACCGGCCTCGTGAGCCCTGCCATGCATTTCTCGCGCCTTGGATTGATCTCCTCGAGAAGCTTCACAAGAGGATCATACATTCCGCCTTCCGAGACCGAATCACTTTCGCCCAGAAGACCAACCCCTTTCGAGCTCTGGTAATGGTAATGGCCGCTCTGTCGTAGCACGCTGAATAGTGAAGAAAGGTGCTGGCGGTCTCCAGGAGGTGGAAGCAATTCCCGCAGGAACCCCTTTGTATCGGCGACTCCTTGCACTACTGGAAGGCCTCGCAATACAGCTAACGGACACAGAGCGTTGCCCGATTTTGGAACTGATTATTTCCCCTATGCGAGATAGCGCCACACAGAGTCTTGAAAGGGACGTCGCGACTGACCGTGAAATTAAGAGCAATCTAACCTCGCAGACTTGCGTGTTGTGTTTGCCCTCGCCTGTGAGGTGAATTAGGCGGCGTGCTGCCCGTGCTTAGAGGTAAAGTGGCGAAAAAAGTGCATTGAGGGTCGTATGATAAGGCAGGGTTCATCGGTAAGAGAGCTCATGGCATCTCCATATAGCGTTCACTGTTTCGACTTGATCCTGCAGTTCCGAATGGCGAATCGTTCACCCGTTTAACTTGTGCCGATCCATTATCAATCCGTTTGTGACTACTGAGATCGGAATCCTCGAGTGCTACAAGAAAACCTTTACAGTCCAGCACCGATGGTCTCGGGGAGAGGGGGAGAGGCTGACTTTATCCGCTTCTTTGGTCGTGGTCGCCATACTGGTTCTGCAGCTAGTCACTGCAGTCAACAGGGGCATGAGCATCGCTTCGTGAATGCACATTCATTTGAGTGCTGAGCTATGTCATCAAATTACACAGAAAATAAACACGGAATCCCCACCACCGTCTCATCTTCCCACTAATCTGTTGATATGTTAGTAAATGGGCTTAGTTGCCTTTGCTACACCACACATTAGACTTGTGTATTGCTTACTCTGCGGTCACTGCTACAAGACAGTTGTTCCTGACATATGCAGCTGGGAATAACACCTGGTAGTAGGGTGGTGGTATCTGGGTGTTAGATTGGTAGTGACAATTTTTGAGCCAATGGCTTCGGAACAGGATAGGAAGCGACCAGGTAGCGGCGTGTCCGTCACTAAGGCACATCATGATTGCATGTTGAATCCGTAAACTAGCATCATAGCAGCAAAGCAAGTCTTGTTTAGCTACGCCTATCAGGATGTGGCCCGTCGTGGTAAGCATATACTCTCCCTTGATCCTACAATATGCTCATGATAGTGTAGCCTGCCTTCCTCATCACACCTCCGGCCAGACATACTACTACCCCGCGTTCAACGCCGCAAGACAAGAAGATGCAATCAAGTTTGCTCGCGAGTCTGGTGAAGTCCTGGCTCATGTTGGAGGCTGTCATGCGTGTACGTGCCTCGCGCGGTGAGTGGCCAAATATCGTCAATATTCACTTCCTTATTTTTCTCTGCGACGCTCAGGCTTGCGCATGTCTTCTTTCCACGGCAACTTCTTCGTTCGCTCCACCGACCTTCTTGCTATGCCAGCCGTCCCTCAAGATCAATCCTATGCGATTGAGATCCAGATCGAGGAAGCCCTCACTACTCCCTTTGTCGTCTTCCAAACCGCCG